>JAOXYD010000005.1:13811005-13830089 GCA_028565735.1 Pinacopodium congolense
AAACACTCCAAAGGATTCATGTTCATTGGTGAATAAGGTAATGAAAGAGTAATTGAATTTGAATTATAACATGTAACATTCTTAAAGGATGATTTTCTAAAGCAGGGTGAAATACGTAAACATCAGTATGATTCTATTATATAAAATCAAGAAGAGGAATTTCGATTGAGTGAAGAAATTCCACTAAAAGATTCCCTATGATGACTAATGCGAGTGGGAACAACCATACCAACTATGAATCTATTTCTAATAAACCTCATTTAAGACGGAGGATCGAGGAATAATTCCCTGATGTAATTTTGAGATTGAAGGGGAAATTAATATGATTGTTCACAAGAGGAAGATAAACCAAGGAATGTAAATGAGACTCTTATTAGTCTTGTTAAAGAAGAATGAATGAGAGCAATAAAAGAAGAAATGGCTTTTTTAAGCTCTAATTAAGTATGGGACTTGGTTAATCTCCCTTAAGGACATAAAGTGACTATGAATAAGTGGGTTCTTAAAATAAAGTAGAAAGTTGATGGCAGTATCGAAAGATACAAGGTATGCCTTATAACAAAAGGATATACACAATAAGAGAGAATTGATTATTAAGAAACTTTTTTACCTATTATAAAATTTGATTCAATTCATCTTATTTTGGATATAATAGCCAATATGAATCTTAAATTACATCAAATGGATGTAAAGACTACTTTTCTCAATAGGGAATTAGACGAAGAAATCTATAAGGTACATCCTAAAAGCTTCGTCAATGCAAGCTAAGAAAAGAAAGTATATCAACTCTTAAAATTGAAAAGCAGTCTTTAAGGCAATGATATATTAGTTATCATAATGTAATCATGTCGTATGATTTTTAAATGATCGATGAGGATTATTATGCATATTTTAAGAGATTCAAAGATAAATTCACAATTTTATTTTTATACGTAGATGATATATTGATTGATGACAATGATTACGTGTTCATTAAGCAAATCAAAGATTGGGTGAAGTAGCATACATTCTTAGAGTTAAGATATCAAGAGATTGTTTAAAGAGGTTGTTATCACTTTCTCAAGTGATGTACATTCAAAGAATTATTGAACGATTTTATATATAGGATTCCAAACCAATTGATAATTTTATTGCCAAAGGTGAAGGCCTCAGTAAGAGAAATTACTCGATAACTTTATAAGAATAAGAACAAATGAAGACAGTTCCCTACTCTAGTGCAGTTAGAAGTCTTATATATGCAATGATGTATACAAGACTAGATATTTGTTACACTATTAGAATGGTGAGAAGATATCAATCAAATTCAGACTAAGCATATTAGAAAGTAGTAAAGATAATATTGCAGTATCTAAAAGGTATAATGAACTCTGCATTATGCTATCAAGATAATGACCTACATATATAAGGGTGTACATATGTAGAATGGGGAGGGGATTTATATGAAATAAAATCTACCTCCACATATGTATTCTTATTCAATAATGGAGCAGTATCATGAAAAAGTAGAAATAATCCTATGTTGCATTATCCATGATTGAAGTTGAATTTATAGAATTCTCAGCTACAGTATAAAATATTGTGTGGCTTCACCAATTCTTGGTTCAATTGAAAGTTATCAAAAGTAAACTTAATCTAGTGACTATCAACTATGATAGTTATCTGCAATTGCTTATATAAAAGACCCTAAATTTCATTGTAAGATAAAGCATATAGATACTAAATGCAGTTATGTGAAAGATATAGTTATATGAGGAGAAGTGAACATGAAATATGTATATCTATACGCGATATGGTGGCAAACTCAACATCAAAGCTAATTTCATGAGATGTATAAATTAGGCATGTAAAGTCATTAGGATTATGTAGATGTTGAAATGTGATGATAAACATTCTTTTTAATATGTTTACTCATTATAATGTTATTTTTGGATGTAAATGTATGATGAAGATTATACAATGTATATCATTTTATTCATGAATATATATTTTTTGCATAAATATTTAAGATGAATCAAAAGTATATTAGAAAGATTAGGAATTAACCATTTCACATGGGCAATCGCCTTTAGTTTTTGTGATCACTAGAGATAAGACATGTTTAAAATTTATTGTCTAGGTGATAGTTGAGAGAATGAAACTTAAACTACAAATGCCACAAGGAAATTGGTTCAAAGTGATTAAATTATCACTATATTTGTCTTAAGTTTCCATATGTGAGTTCCGAAAATTTTTGGAGTAGATGAGTGAACTCAAGTTAAGCATTTAGTATGTTTGATCTATCATTTATTAGGCATTTCTTGGATGAAAGATATTTAAGTGAAATAAAATAAGTAAATACTATAACACATGACTCATATCATGTGTGCAAAACCAACTACAAAAGGGATTAATGTAAGTAATAAGATCTTAGCTTACATTGTGTGAGATTGTAGAGGTTAAAAGAAATTTCATACTATATGACTTTATGACTCTTGTCTAATTATTGAGGAATGAATTTAAGGTTTGCTCCTTTAGATTATTACCAAAAGATCATATAAGATACGATCATATGGACCAATTTTAGGAAAACAAATTAAATTAGACTTAAAAGAGAATTAAGAATAAAGGAATCTCATTTGTTTTGAACATTGATTCTCATAAAAAGTATTCAAAGATGACCATCATCTCTCTAGTAAAGAAATTAAATACAATTATGAGATAATAACACAAATGAAATCAAAAGAGAGTAAAATGCGGGATATTGTTGACAAATTTTAATTAAAGAACCCTATCATTGTTGATTTTTAAGTAATTTAGAATATGAAATGCTCATTTCATACTAACCTCAGCTTTAATACACGAATAAGTAGAAATTAAGAGAAATTCATAAGTAAAAAAAGAAAGTTAAGGGCTTTAACTTTTTATTTTTATTTTTGTGTGTTTTCTTCGATTTTTGTGTATTTTCTTAAATTTCTCTGTTTTTTTTATTTTCGTATTTAGAAAAATAGAAATAAAAAATAAAAAATAGAAATGAAAACAAACAAGTCTTAAGGACTCGTTTGATTCAGCTTTCTATTATTGTTTTTATTTTTATTTTTATATGTTTTTGTATTTTTTTCTAATTTTTATCCTGTTTTTCTTGATTTTTTTATTTGTTTGTTATTATTTATTATTTATTTTGTTTTTAAATAATAAAATAAGAAAATAAAATTAAGAAAATAAAAACATATAAAAAAAATAACACATAAATATAATAAAACTGAAAAAAATATCAAAATATATAAATTAATAAAAAAATAAAAAATAAAAAATAAATAAACAACCCCTAAAAAAAGAGACGACGCACGAAAGCAGAAAGAAGCGATGACGTTAGCCGCCATAACAGGATTAGTGGCCCAAAATCAAAGTACAAAACCTGGTGTCTTAAAGTGGGGCCAACTGACAGTCCCAATCTTTTGAGCCACTGCCAACATTGACTTTACAAAACAGAACAGATTCAGGCCTTGGAATCAATAGGAAGACCGATGATTAGTTTTCATCAGTTGACAAATCAAACTACGGTCGTATTCATGCTTAAATTACCAAACACATCTTGAATACTTAATCGGATCACTGACCTTCTCAAATAATCTTATTTAAATTATAAAACCAGTAAATTAGAATATTCAGAACTAAAAATCACTTTCAATTAAAAATCAAACCACTCGGAGAGAAAACAAAAAGGAATTTCGTCTCTCGTCCCTGGCCACCTATACTCAAAACTTTGCATAACGGTCCATCTTTGTTAATGATATCAAAAGTGGGACATAACATGATAATATTCTTATTATAAAAATTTATAACCTAAAGTTTCTCTTCCCCCTTAAACTATTAAGATTTGTCTAGCGATAAGAAATAGGAATAGTTAGGTATTCAGGACATAAAAACCAAATCAATTCATCAGTTAAAATCTTTTGCGCAAAGGGGGATGAAAAGGATAAGCAATTTAAAAGCCAAAGAAATTAATGTAAAGCCAAAAAGTGCTAACAAGAAAACAACAAAAGACCACGTCAAATTCCCGTGGGAAAGCCACTACATTTTATTTTATATTTTAAAGTATGTAAAGAATATCATCTTTAAAAATGTGTAATAATGAGATTCTTATAAGTCAAATTAGAAAAAAAGTTTAATTTAACCCCTTCAAAGTTCAAACTCCAACCGAAAAGTTTGTATATTATTTTTTTAGATAAAAATAACCAAAACAAGAAAAGGAAAATAAACCTTTTTATTGCATATTCCAGAATCCTCACATTTTTATCCTTTTCTGCCTCTTCCCAAACACACACATCCTTTTCAGGTGGCTTCGTCGTCGTCTTCTTCTTCTTCTTCTTCTTCTTCTTCCGGTTCGTTAGATCAGTTTACGACTAAGTTCTTTGCTTGTTGCGTTTTTTTTTCTACGCATTGGAACCTTTACACTGTTTCTAGTTTTTTCCTTTACGTTTCTTCTATATATAGCCAGAGTATATACGAGGTAAAAAAAAAAAAGAATACTAAATAAGATAGTGAGGGAGGGAAGATGGAGGAAGAAGGAGTTGAGAAGAAGATAAAGATTGGAGTCTGCGTCATGGAAAAGAAGGTGAAATGCGGATTGGAGGTTCTCTTCCTTATTTTTCATTGTTTTCTTTCATTTCTTCAATTCTTTGTATTGCGGTAACTGCTTCTTTGTAAATGTTCCGTAATCAGAAGGAAGAGTAAACTGTTATAGAATAATGCAGGCTATGCTTTTTCCTTTGTATTGTGTTGTTAATATATTAATTAATTTTTTTTCCCATATAGGTGTATTCAGCTCCAATGGGACAGATTCTGGACAGACTACAAGCTTTTGGTGAATTTGAGGCATGTATATTTTTGTTTATATATATATATATATATATCTTTATTGTATAAGTGCTTTGCTGTTGTCGTTGTTGTGTTTGAGTTCAGTTTTTACTACAATGTGGGCTGTTCCTTATGGAGATTTCTCTTGTAGGTCATTCATTTTGGTGACAAAGTAATACTGGAGGAACCCATAGAGAGGTACGTTCTATTATTATTAGCTGAAAGTTTTGTATTTCCTATACAATCTGATTGTAGCGGTGTGATAGTTTTTCTGCTCAACTTCAATTGCTTTGATTTTGTTTTATGATCTAGTATTTCTGTTGTGATTGCCAAAATTTTGCATTTGGTAAATTTTGGGATACTTAATGTTATTTAGAAACAACAATACTAGAAGAAGTTGGAAGCTTGTATAGATATTAAGGAAGAACAATAAAAAGGGGGAAGTGAAAGGTTTTGTTTTCATGAAATGAAATGAAAGTTGAATGTGCTTGTTCAATGCCTCATATCCAGATTTTGATTTTAATTTGATTTTCCTAAGTTGTAGTCTGGTTGTAGTTATACGATAATAAACATAATTAATTGAACAACAATGCGATATTTAATCTGCTTAATGATTGTAGTGGTTTCAGTGTTGTAGAATAACGTATATACATTAACTATATCATTACTTTTCAATACATTTAGCTTCTGCCTGCTAGATTGCTAATCTTTTGAACAATTTGATTATTTCAGTTGGCCTGTATGTGATTGCTTGATCGCCTTCTATTCCTCTGGTTATCCCCTTGAAAAGGCTGAGGCATATTCTGTCTTGAGGAAGTATGTTTCACTTTGTGCTTTATATTATATGAGCCCATTAATTACAACCAAACAATTTTTGCAGAGGTTTCCTTCGTCTTGCCTTATTCTGGACATTGAAGTAATTATTAATAAAGTATAAAAAATTCTGTACCAAAAAATTGTGAAATATCTCCCGATCTTGAGGAATTGCATATATAGAGAAATAATCTTCCTAGGCAATAAATACAAGTAGATGGGAAAAGAGGTCATTTCATTTTCAATTAACATTAGTGTAGCTAGAATTGAGTATGTTTAAGTTTCTTTTTCCTTTTCAATTCAAATTTCTCTTAGAACTTTTGCTTCAATAAAGCCTGGTTTCAAGACATTCATTGAGTTTATGCAATCATTTCCATTTGCTATTCTACCTCCCTGTTGGGGACTAATTTGGATATATATCGTAATAATAATTTATTGTTACCATGAGATAGCTTGGTAACTGTGACAAAGATGTAGGATTCAATCCCAGCTCCTATTGAAAATTTGCAATCCTTTTTCTTTTCCTTTCCATTTTACATGCATGGTGGTGCCTTGTTTGCATGAGAAATAACTTATGCTTGTCTGAGTTATGGGAAATGACAATTCAAGATGATCTAGTGTCGCAATAAACTATTTGTAAGCCCAAAGTTCCAAACTGGTTGATTGCATTTTTAACTGTTCAACTACAATTTCTTCGGCCTCATCCTACCATAATACTTAACCAAACTGCACAGGAGTGACATGGATCTCCACTGTCCTTAACTAGAGCAGATCCAAATGTCAGATGGCTGTCTATTTGATTTATTCACTCAAGTAACTGGAAAAGGTTTTTAATTTGTTGATTGCTTGTCCTTTTATTTCAGGCCTTTTCTTGTAAATGAATTGGAGCAGCAACACCTTCTTCTTGACAGAAGGAAGGTATACGAGGTATGAGTATAATCTTTTGCAGAAAAACTGGATTTGGTTTACATCCTTGTAGGACACATACTCTATCAGCTCTTATGTTCCACTCATTCTCTTGAGATCCTGTCACATTCCTTTCATTGTTGTTCATGTTTGACATAGTGAGCTCCTGATGATACTGTTCAGTCATAATTCTGCATCACATTATTTCTTGAAGTTACAATTAAATGGTAAATACTACAACTCATGTATATTTTATTTTCATTTTCTTTCATCAAGCGCCTGGAAATGTTTGGAATACCTGTACCAAGGTATGCTCTTGTCAATAGGGAATATCCTTATCAAGATTTGGATTATTTTATTGAGGAAGAAGATTTTGTTGAGGTTCATGGCAATCGATTTTGGAAGCCATTTGTTGAGAAGCCTGTTGATGGTAAGCATGTTCCTTGTAGTTATCTAATTGGTTCCATTCATTTTCTTTCCCGACTGATATCTTGGCCACATGGTGCAAAAGTTGGACAGGCAATATGACGTTAGGCCTTCTATCACAGCTTTTAAGTTAGCATATTGTTTTTTCTGTAAGTTGACATACCATTTGATTCCTGTTTGCATCTTTCACATTGAAAGACTACTCATGGAGCTGACGAAAGAAGTTTCCAATGTTGTAATTACAAACTTCTACATCTAGGCAGCTTTGACTCTGTGCTGCTCTGAACATTAGTGTCAATCTGGTCAGCCATCCTTAAGCTTGTCTAGAAAAACCAATAAATCTTGGAATTTCTGGTTCAATTCTGGAGTTTCTGAATCTTGTTGAAATGAGGTTCAGTTGTAAAGACTACTGCTTGTTGCATAAGAACCCAATCTCACGCTATGCTAGAAAAATTTGGACACTAAAGTACCTGATCTTGACAATTTATAAACTGTCTCTAAAACGAAATGACATAATCTTAAGTTTCTGCAAGATCAACATTTGACAGTTGTTCTTTGCTATCATATGAGGGGTTCTTCTTCTTATTTAGTAAGATAACGTGAAAGGGTTTTGTTCTTGAAAGGGTTTCATATGAAAACAAAATGATGTTAGCACAATTTCAAGGTACAATTGTCCTTTGGTTACAATCTGGTGTTTTTATATGTAAGGATACCGCACAAAAGCTGTATATCTTTATTGTAGTTATTTCATGTAGTAATTCTTTCAGAGCTTTAATTTCTGAAGGAAATATGTAATAATTGGTTTGTGCATTTTGTTCCAGGGGATGACCATAACATAAAGATATATTATCCCAGTTCTGCAGGTGGAGGTATGAAGGAATTATTTAGGAAGGTATGCTCAAACTATCAGCATCTTTTTGACCATTTCATTTAAGTTAAATAGACATTACTCTGAAATTACCTTAGTATTTTATGATTCTTCTTGTGAGAGTACCGTATGATTCATTCTTGAGGCAAGTTGAATGGTTGCTACACATCGTATCTGAGTTTTTTATGACAAGGAAGTCATTGGATTAAGTTGTGCTGCTCTCATTGTTGGTCATTTGTAATTTGACGTGATTTGTTCACACTCTGTGTGAGGAGGCATGTTAAAATAATATCTGACTCATTTGGGTGCCTCACTCAAATAGCTTAAGCTTTTAGGTTGAACAGCTCATTTGCGCTTTTGTTTATGACATTATGTCAACACGTAGTGTCATAGATCACTGTGGAAGCTCAAATGGCTATTCCATTATAGGATCTTTAGATGAAAATACAGTCTCTGCACACTAACAGAGATGACGAGAAGCTTGTTGGCATTGATCAATTTACTTGTTAGTGAATGGAAACCTGGCCTGTTCTGTCAGATTGACTTTGCTAACTTCATTTTTCTGGTTTTTAGCATTGATACTCAATCTAGATTTGGTGCAATAAATTGCAACTGAACTTTTTTGGGCCTGCAGATTCTGGTAGGCTACAAAGGAGGCTATGAAATCATTGTAATAGGATATCTGTCTGTCATCATCAGTGACCTCATTTCCTGTTTTAACATCTTCTTATCCTGAGCTGGCTACTGTGAGTCTATGACTCAGTATTAGTTTCTAGTTTGGCTGTCTATCATAGTAACCGAGTATTAATTATTGAGTTCCAGGTTGGGAATCGATCCAGTGAGTTCCATCCAGAAGTTAGGAGAGTGCGGCGTGAAGGCTCTTACATATATGAAGAATTTATGCCAACTGGAGGAACAGATGTGAAGGTTGTATACTTCAGAATTTGTATTATGTGTCTACGTTTTGGTCTCTAAATGGATTAGATAGGCTGCATGCTTTCCTTTTTCGTTTTGGTACATAGGTCATGTATTTTTGTTACTGAAATACTTGTGTTCTAGCATTAAATGCAATAGTATTTTATAATGGTTGAGACAAACTTTTTGACTGGTAGTGGCACATGTCCCATTTACTATTCTTTAACTTCGTTAATGATACAGAGCACATGCATTTTCTCATTAGAGATATGTGGCTTAAATTTCTCTGAAGTGCAATATTTGTTCAAGAAATCTTATGTAGGTAACTTGCATATAAATTGCTGCATGAATTTTGTGTTTGTCTTGGAGATTCTGCTAAATCTCACTGTCAAGCAGTTTGATGTTTGTCTGAAATGAAATGAACGTTATCGATATTTCCTTTCTCTGTCTTCCTTAAAAAACTCAAATATGTTGTCAATTCGAGCAAGAAATGAATTTGGTCCTTATTCTTAATAATTTCTGCTGCTTTAATTTATTGCTTTGTTGGTGGAGATCATTGTTTATTGCATTTGTTATCCTCTCTAGCTGCAGTACTTCTCTTTGCATTTAATACTCAAATCACTGTGTCTGCAAAACTTTACTCATGTTGGTAAATAGTTGTTTTTACTTCTTCTCAAATGATTATAGGTATATACTGTTGGACCTGAATATGCACATGCTGAAGCGAGGAAGTCTCCTGTTGTAGATGGAGTTGTTATGAGGAATCCTGATGGCAAGGAAGTAATGTCCTATGTCCTCTATAGGAACGATTTTCCCTTTGGCACAAAGATGGACTTTGCTCATAACAATTGTCAATCAAAAAGCTAAATATTACATTTATTTTACATCATGTATAACTTTGTTATAGCCTTTATCCAGGTATAAGCAAAATAAACCATTTGACCCTTTTCAAAATTTAGGAAAAGTACAGATCATAAATTGGTTGGTATAAGAACTGTGGAAAGTTATGACCTTGGTGTCAAGTGTTGAAATTTGACTTGTTGCTGCATTATATGTAAATGGAGAACAAAATTTGAGTCACTTTCCTGACGTCAAGGCATCCTTTGGTGTATGAGAGACATGAATTAGATTTCTAAAACTTTGTATTTGCTGTTGAGGTTATTCAGTTCCTTGTCTAACTGTATTTTATGGTTACGAGAACTATGTTGAGTGAAGAGCTACCTTAATAATGGGCTAACATTTAAACTTTAGTTTCATTACCTTCTTTGTTCCTTAAGACTTTGGAATACAATTCACGGGCTTATTTTAGGAATATTCGATTTGCAGAAGTGGCAGCATATGACAGGTTAGAAGTAAGAGAAAGAAAGATATTCATATATTTTGGATCCAGAACTATCTTTTACAGATTTAATTAAATGAATTTAGAGTATGTAATTTCATGGTGGTCATTTTTGAATCACATTTAAACATCACAATGCCATTGAATAATTAAAGCCATACCCTTCAAGGTCCAACACTTACCAAAATAAGAACAAAAGTAGAAAATGGGGGAATAACAGAAAATTTGAGGATTTTTAGTCATTGTTCAAGTAAATGTTTGGTACTTTTTCACAGGTACGATATCCAGTGTTGTTGACACCTAATGAGAAACAAATGGCAAGAGAGGTTTGTCTTGCATTTAGGCAAGCAGTAAGTACATCAAAATCTGGTTCTTTCTGACCACCAATACATTATTGTTTATCCTATAATCACTTTTAAGAGGTTCTTTATATATATGAATAGCCTCAGCTTATTTAACTTTTGCTGCTTTCTGGAGGAAGCAATTTTATTTGTTTATCTAGTGCACTGTCATCAGATTCTATTAAATAATTGACAAGTTTTGGTTAATTAGACATGAAAAAGGTTTCCAGGAAACTGATCTATGCTTGACATTGGAATGTAGTTTTTGTTCTTGACTCCTAGAAGAAAAAGTATTGGCTTCGGATCTTCAAATTAACTGCTTCAATCCTTCATGTTGGCAATGTCTTTGGAGTTGAATATCAATTATAGTTAAAATTATTGGCATGTTTTCTTTCTGCAATTCAAGTTTAATTTTTTTGTGGATTTTAAAAATCATAATTGGATCTGCCTTTTGATGCTGTTAAATCAGAGGAATAATTTGCATTAGTGCAATGACCTTTCCCATGTGATGAATGTTGAACAGTGGTTTGGTTTACCTTTTATGTATTTACTCAACTATAAGTGCTCACTCTATATTTTTATTTTGCTTGCAGGTTTGTGGTTTTGATCTCCTGCGTTGTGAAGGACGGTCTTATGTCTGCGATGTAAATGGCTGGAGCTTTGTAAAAAATTCATACAAGTAATCCTCGTCGGGTCCTTTGATCATAATGACAATTTAATGTCTTTGAGTTTTAGACTTGGTGGCAGGACATTCTAGAGTTGCATCTTTCTTTACTGGCACAGTTAACTTTGTCTCCTTGCATAAGATTTCCTTGTTTCTCCTTCTCCTCTTTAGTCTTCTATCCTTTTCTGGTGTTTGCTCAACATTTTGATTATGCATTTTCTAGTGCTATTCTTTGAACCAGTTGAAACTTTCTTCTAGATATTACACAACTTGAATCTCATTCGTATGAGTAAGTGACCAAATCGAATCTTACCTTGCATAAATATAGGAAGAAAGAAAAAAGAAATAGAGCCGAAAACAAATGACAGAAAGAAAATTGATATGCATAAAGTGCCCCTTTTCAGTGGATCCCTGATCATGTGAAAGAAATGCTATGTTCTCTCTCTTTCTTGTTTTGGTGTCTGTATCACCCCGAATCTTTAGGGTACTATGTCTTATATAAAACAGCTGAGAAGAAATTTTTATCTGAAGATAAGAATCTCTTGTAGAGAAAATTGGACATAACGTAGCATGATGTCTCTCCTACCATGATGAGCATTGAACTTTTGAGACAGTATATTGATGTATTAATGTGCATTATATTTCCATAATTCATGCTTGATGTGGTGCTTGTTATAGAAGTGGGTGTTTGATCCTGGTTAATCCAAAGTAAATAAGCATTTCATGTTGTGAATTCATGCATCAACTTTGTCTGCAACTTCTATAGAAAGTCATTATCATGGTAGTAATTTATTATGTGCAAACTGCTTGTCTGAAACCCTTAGATGTTGCACTGTTTTTAATTCATAACCAGTTGAGCATACACTTGTTTGTTTGTGTTATTGACCTATCTTTTGTTGGTGTATTTATGGTAGGCTAATCTTTGGAGCTGAGCCTTCATTATCTGATTTGCTTATCCAGAAAAATATCACACAAAACATATATACATTTCTTATATATAGAAGCATATACACACAAAATTTTCAAGCATCATTAGAATGCATATCATTGTATATAGGGGCATACACACACATATAATGTTCTTTAAGCACTTAAAAGATTGGATCAGTTTCTTCTGATTTGTATTCTCCAAGCAGATATTATGATGATGCCGCGTGTGTTTTGAGAAAAATGTTTTTGGATGCAAAAGCTCCTCACCTTTCATCTGCAATCCCACCCACTCTGCCATGGAAAGTCAATGAACCGGTACAGTCTTCCGAGGGACTAACTCGCCAGGGAAGTGGGATTATTAGTACATCTGGGCAGGCTGAGGAATTACGCTGTGTGATTGCTATTATTAGGCAGTACGTTGTGTATAACTTGGCATGTTTACATGATCAATGATTTTTTGTTACTGTAGTTACACATGTTTGATTTGGGCAGTGGTGATAGAACTCCTAAACAGAAGGTGAAGTTAAAGGTGACTGAGGAAAAACTGCTAAACTTGATGTTGAAGTACAATGGGGGGCGACCTCGGGCTGAGGTCATTTCTATTCCACATTCTATTCTCTGTTATTGATTTGTTATTAGATTATAACTGTATCTCTTTATTGTTACTTGGTTCTTTGGGTATTGACTTGATCAGACAAAACTAAAAAGTGCTGTCCAGTTGCAAGATTTGTTGGATGCAACGCGAATGCTTGTACCCCGTACCAGGTAGTCTTTGATCAGTGAGTCATTACATGTGACAGCTATCCATACTACAAAACAGAGATCTCATACAGATTTATGCCTGATAGCATCAGATCTTCTCTTTTTGTGTCTAGATGTAGTAAGCTACATTTTTCCATTCTGGAAGATGAGGCCTTCATTGTTTATGAAATGATCTGCTTTCATGAATATAAACTGACCATCAACTTGTGATCTAAAGAGCATCGATTTGTTGCTTCTTGACTTCCTGCAGACCAGGTCGAGAAAGTGACAGTGAGGCAGAAGACTTTGAGCATGCTGAAAAGCTACGTCAGGTTAAAGCAGTGCTTGAGGAGGTTATTTTCTCCCTTGGTTTTTCTTTTAAAAGGCTTTCCAGGTCACAAGTTGATGAGAAAAATTTTTATTCTGTGCTTTTGTACTACTGCATCTCTTAAATCTTTTTGTGTTGTTATATATAAAGAAGCTGGTTTTATGATTAATTGGTTCTTTGATGCCTTTAAGCTTGCAAAATTATTTCACAATTCTTGTTTGACATTTCAAAACAATTTAAATGTTTTATCAGGCATGTCGCTATCTTCTCACATGCTGAGTCTTACCAAGCTGTCTCAAAGATCAGAATATGTTCTCTTATGATCTATGTGTTCCTTTACTCCAGGGGGGGCATTTTTCTGGAATTTATAGGAAGGTCCAACTGAAACCACTCAAGTGGGTTAAAATTGCAAAAAGTAATGGTGAAGGTGATGAAGAGCGACCAGTTGAAGCTCTAATGGTTCTTAAATATGGTGGTGTTCTTACCCATGCTGGCAGAAAGCAGGTGATACTGTCCATTCATAGCTGTACTGTGCATTTCTTTTTGTCTCATGCTAGGAAGTGAAGCATGCATATTCTTGGTGTGCTTAATTAAATTTCTTGTCCTTATCTTGATTTGATTTTCCATTTATTTGCAGGCAGAAGAACTTGGTAGATATTTTCGCAATAACATGTATCCAGGTCAAAATAATGAGCTTTTGGTTTGCAAAATTCAACTGTTTGGGGCTTATTTCCATTATCTTCAGTTAATTTGTTGCAAACTCGGTAGAAAATCTCGCTTTGCTAATCTAAGCTTGAAGAATAACCTAAACTTTGTTGGAATGACATTTTTTAAAATTTTCATTTACTTGAGATGACTCTAAAACTATTTCGGGTGTTGATGGTAGTTAGCTATTAATATCTTATGTTTTATGTTTAATGGGTGGTATTGATGAAGAGTTTCAACTCAGCTAGTTAGTTAATAGCCATTCATTGCTATGATCAAGTTGTGGCCTAACTTCTGACATGGAATCTGTATATTATGCTAGTGACAAGGGACACATATTTGTTAAACTTAGGTTTAATAGCCCTTCTATTGATTAAAGCGTGTCTCTTCAGTTGAGCTTCTGCTATGAACTTGTGTTTGGGATCGACTTATGAGTCTATGATTCACTATAGGAACAAAAGAAGGAGACCTTTGCTTGTTAGAGTGTTTATCTTTTTGACCTATATCAAATTGAAATTAAGGGCTCATTAGAGAAATCCTTTTAATCTTTGAACTTTAGAAGTTCACAACCTTGAATTAAAATTCTGCTTGTTTTGTTCCATACGAAAATAACATTTATGTATTGCAAGTGAGGGTGGGCTAATCTCTAACCCGTAACCCTACTTGTCATATATAGATATTCTTCAACAACCAAAATAAAAGTATTCTAGAATCGATAATAATATCTAAATAGGAAATATAAGGAAGGCTAATTTAAAATTTTGACATTTTCTTCCCATTTGTAAATCTCTTGTAAACTAATATTGGTTTATGAGATTTAGGAGTTGTAATTTTAGATTTATGTGCTGTGTTTCCGGCATTTGTAACCTTGCCCATAACATCACTCTCCTTAAAAAATGCACTTGTCCTTGAGTGCTAGTGAAGGAAACCGTTGCAGCAGAGAATTTGCATCTTTCCACGAGGCTTCAACTAGAGAAAGGCCCTCTCAATGAAGGCGAACCTGTTTTGTTGTGCCCTTAATTCTAGATTCTAGAATAGCTTGTGGAAAGGGTAGTGTTGGATCTAGATTCATGGTGGATAAAGATGGTTGCACTTGGTTCTGATTACTACTAAATTTCTTCAAACAAGACGCTTGAAAATTGGATGTATTTTTGCCATTGAGGGTAACTCCAATTTATAAGCAACAGCACCAATTTGCTCCAAAATACGAAAAGGGCCATAAAATTTTGGAGCAAGCTTGCGATTCCTTTAAGCAATTAGAGAAAGGAAGTGGTGAGGATGTAACTTCAGCAAAACCAAACCACTTACCTCAAAGGACACATCTCGATGATGAGAATCATAAGAAGCCTTCATGGTTTGTTGAGTTTGTAGCAATCTTGCACGTAACTCATCCAAAACAACATTTCTAGCACGTAATTCATAATCCACAGTTGCCAGCTTAGCTAGACCAGCACAATAAGACATAAATCGAGATGGAGATTGGCCATAAACTACTTCGAATGGTGTAGTGCAAGGAAAAGTAATAACTTGTATTATAATAATATTTTGCCTAATCAAGCCAATTAACCCATAGTTTCGATTTATCGCTAGTAAAACATCTCAAATACATCTTAATGTTATGATTGACCACCTCAGTTTGGCCATTTGAAGGAGGAGGATGATGAGTTGTAGGACAACTTGGTGCCACTCAAATGAAGCAATTCGGACCAAAAATAAATAGTAAAAATAACAACTTAGTCGCTAACAATAGTCTTGAGCAGCCCATGCAATTTGAAAATGTCGGCAAAGAACAACCTAGCCATACTAGCAACTATATAAGGGTGTGATAGAAGCACAAAATGAGCATATTTAGAGAGTTGATCAACTACCACTAAAAGAACATTTTTACCAGAAGAGGTTGGAAGGCCTCGATAAAATCCATAGATGTGGGATGGGGAGAGGATTCAAGAGACCTGCTAGATGGAGATGCTCGGTTTTGTGAGGTCGGCAAATTGAGCAAGCCCGAACAAATTCTTGAACATCATGCTTTATGCCTATCTAGTAGAAATCAGAGGCAAGGTGATGGAGGGTCTTTTGATATCCTTCATGATGTTGGTTGTGGATGGTAGTTAACAAACTTTGAATTAAGGGAGAATCTTTAGGCAAATATGCTCTATTTTTAAACATAATCAATCCATCACGCAATTTCCACTTATCATTAGTTGTTCCTGCTTGAATTTAAGCCAACAGTTGCTGTAATTCCTCATATTACAAAATCTCCCTTCGGATATCCTCAAAAATACCTAATTGATGTAATGAAATTGCCGTGAGTGAAACTTGATCTTCAAATTGCCTAGATAGTGCATTTGCCATCACATTTCGTTTGCCAAGTCGGTATTTCCACAGAGAATTGATAGTCCATCAATTTGCTGACCCAATGTTGTTGTGGGGAACTAATGGCACTTTGTTCAAGAAGAAACTTTGGTTTATAATCGTTAGTTCTCACTATAAAAGATTGCTCTTATAAGTATGGATGCCAATGACAGATTGCCTTGACCAAACCAATTAGCTCTTTTTCATATGCAGGTAATTTTTGGCGCCTAGTAGCCATTGGGCAGCTAGAGTATGCAATGGGATGACCCCTTTGTTGAAGTATTGCACTGACACTATCTAAAGCATTGCACTTCACAATAAAAGGTTGGGAGAAGTTTGGTGTGGTTTGAGTTTGTCAAATGCTACTGAAGAAGTTTCCGTTGAAATAAAAGAATTTTTCTAAAGCATGTTTATTAATGGGGTTGGTGTAGAACTACAGTCCAGCACAACCTGTGGTAGTACCCAGTGACACCTAAGAAACCCTGCAATCCATGACCAATATTAGGGTTTGGCCAATGAATCATTGCTTCAACCTTACTGGAATCCACCGCTACTCCCTCTACTGAAGTGGTATGTCCTAAGTACGAAATTCATTCAATTTTTCCTCCCTCCTTTCTTCATTCTACAACGTTTTATATCCGCTAGTTAACGAAGGATTTACATGTGTCTTACACTTGATTACTTCTAACTCGTACAGAGTCATTTTACATTTTATATCTACGTTTCTACTGTTCATCTTCTTTTCCATTTGTTCCTGACTCATTAGTCCATTATTGCTATCTCTTTTACTCTAGCTTCCACTGTTATTCACATCAATACTCCCCTACTCAACAACCTTGTCCTCAAGGTTGTAGTAGATGCACTCCTAAGACATAATTATCCTTCACCTTTTCTAAGTTGTGTCTAGGGTAAAGGGAGATCATCTCTGGCTTCAATGCATGCAAATGGAAATGATGAAGGTGACCTTTCCCTTGTAGTGTCTTCGAACACAATTGATATAGCAACTAAATACACAATATGCTCTGTAAACCCATTCTTTAATTAAACATCCATAGACTTAACTTGTTCACAAAATCCTCACTATCCTTGTTGCTTTCAAAAGACTCATAAGCCGAATCCTTCATAATCATTTCTTCTTTAGATCATATAATCAAAAACTGATCAAAACATACTTCCATCTTTGCTATAGAATAGTTCTCAGATTCAAACAAGATAGAGTTATCATTCTTGAGGCAATTGGAATTGATATTTTCTTGAATGATCTGTGATTGTTCACTTGCAATAAACAAGACAAAGATCGGACCTCTGATTCGTTACAAGCCTTGTAACGAGAAGTGGACGAATTTGTTGCTAATGGTTATGGAACATTTATTTCCATGGCTTCTCCACTTTTCATTTCAGATATTTTATGACCATCTTTAGCCTCACTTTCTTTTGGAATAATTGTAAGATACATTCTTTTAACTCTTTCATTCTCCTTTGTTGTTGTAGATCCCACTTCTTAAATTGGTTACTCATATTTTTTTCAAACCTCTTCCATTCTTGATCTTCATTTCCTTCATCCATGGCTGCTCTTGGGTTTGACCAGCTTTGATACCAAATTGTTGTAGGTATTTTTCTCAATTAGGCTTATGGTTTAGGGGTTTTAGTGAATGTAGTTAGAATAAGTAGTTCGGAAGAGAGAGAGTAGATAGAGAAGACATGGATGAAGGAGGAAGTAAATTTAAGACAGATGTTAGGGACAAGGAGGAAGTAGGATGGACAGTGCTAGACTCAATAACAGGGGAAGTGGAATCGTCAGCTAAGGTAACATGAGAAGGAGATGAGTGTTTAGAAAAAGTAGAAAATAGGTTAGAATTACCTGTCATATGATTTGAGGCACCAGAATCAATGATCCATTTGGTAGAAGAGGAAAGAAGACACATAGAGGTGTTACCTGAGTCACCAATAGCAGTAATAGGTGAAGATGAATGCTTCAGTGCGTCTTGATACTGGGTAAACTTAGCAAAGTCGTCAGCAAATACAGTAATAGTCTTCTCAGTAGATGAGCTAGATGCATCAATGGCTGCAATGTGAGCAGAATGTGATTTTTGAGATTTATTCTGTAGTTTCCGACAGTTGTATTTAGTGTGACCAGGCTCATGACAATATCGACAAATAATTCCTCTTGCATCGTGATTCTTATGTCTCTAATTTCCACCACTCCTATTATTATTGTTAGGAGACGACTTTTTAGAGTCAAATTCATGAGTTCGACTCACAAGAGCACTAGAAGTCTGGGGACTAGGTGAAATAAAGGAATTAATGTCCGTGCGAAGTATCAGAGTAAACACCTTGTGCAGAGAGGAAATTTATGTACTTGACAAAATTTGAGATTTAACAATATCAAACTGAGAATTTAAACCCACCAAAAAACTCATAATAGCCATCTGCTCTCGTTGAGATTGCTGGACTTTAATATCCGGACTAAATGATAATAAAACATTTAATTCCTCATAAATCCATTTAAAATGCATAAAGTGTATCTGAAGTGATTGGTCTTGTTATTTAGCCCGATAAAAACCCTTACACACATCATAAATACGAGAAATATTTCCTTTGCCAGAATATAGAAATTCCAAATAATCCATCAATTCTTTTACAAACTCACAGTGGTTGATAAAACTGATAACCTCGGTATCAATAGAGTTTCGAATTTGCAGAAATAATCGAGCATCATCGCGAAGCCATTCTTTGCGAGTATTGTCCAAAGGGGGTCATCAGTAAGGTGATTGTCTTTAAAAATGCTCTTTAAATAGAGACGAATTGTCTTACACCACTCAAAATAATTAGTGCCAGTCAATTTGTGTTCTGTGATTTTTGACATCACAGGAATGACATTTGCCATAATTAAGCTCTTGTCGTCAGCATAAAAAAATATCAA
>JAOXYD010000005.1:13830189-13842511 GCA_028565735.1 Pinacopodium congolense
AAATATTTCCTTTGCCAGAATATAGAAATTTCAAATAATCCATCAATTCTTTTACATACTCACAGTGGTTGATAAGATTGATAACCTCGGTATCAATGGAGTTTCGGATTTGCAGAAACAAGCGAGCATCATCGTGGAGCCACTCCTTGCGAGTATTGTCCAAAGGGGGGTCATCGGTAAGGTGATTGTCTTTAGAAATGCTCTTTAAATAGAGACGAATTGTCTTTCACCACTCAAAATAATTAGAGCCAGTTAGTTTGTGTTCTGTGATTTTTGACATCATAGGAATGATATTTGCCATAACTAAGCTCTTGTCGTCAGCCATAAAAAAAAATCAAGACACATGAAAGTTGAAAGTAAGTGGAAGAATCCAAATTTTAGCAGGACAATGCACAAAACGCAGAAAATAAATCTGCCAATCGAAACTTCAACAAGACAAAACGCAGAAAAATAAATCTGCCAGAGGAAACTGACTAAACTGGACTAGCAAACCTCGAAATCTGGAGCTGTCCAAAGGAGAGTGAAGCTGGACAGTAGGAGGCTAACCAGAAAGTGGGTGGCGCGTTAGCACCGGGGAGGCCGAGTCGCTGCTGGTGGTGGTAGTCGGTGGTCGAAGGACAGCCACACGCGTAGTCACGTGCTGGCCCGTGGAAGTGGACCTAACTGGTCAGGTGGCGCGTGAGGGACATGCACGGCTCGTCTGGTCGCCGAACTTGGAGGAGACGCCGATCAGGGGACGGTAGCTCTGATGGTGCCGACGGTGAGGCGGAATAGTCATTGGATGTGGGTGACTAAAAACAAAACCCTAAAGGGTAGAATAGTGGTGGCTGAAACGAAACCCTAAGGCTGAATAGGGATGGCAGAAAAAAAACGAAACCCTAAAGTAATTGCTCTGATACCATGTAAACTTGAAAGAAAGAAGTAATTTTATTGTATATTGTCGAGTATGTACAGAATAGGGCTTTATATACAGAAAGTTATGAACCTAATTAGGAATACGTGCCTAATTAGGAATAAAATCCCTATAATCAAGCTATATACATAAATTAGGAATATTCCTAATATTAAAGATATAATCTATAACAAGTTGGAATACAAATAAAGAAGAAAGGAGAAGACGACACCGTGTAAAGAAAGAATAAGGAAACCAAAACGTAGTCATTTATGGAGGACTTGAATAAATTGTACAAAATGACATGGTAAAGTGGAAAAGAATTGGGGAAATGAATTGTAGAAAATAGAAGATGTTTTTATTCATTCTATAATATGTACAGAAGGGGTATATTTATATGGGAGTTTTGACTCCAATTAGGGACTTTGTGACTACCCCTCTTGTTTAAGTTTAGCTATTTCTCTAAATTTATTGTTGTGAATAGACGGGCCAAACCTTAAGTTGAATTGTTTTTTGAAGTTGCTTCAACTCAAATTAGGTTGATCTCTTCCTAATTTTAAGAACCACAATTGAGCATTACCTTCAAGATGAAAGGATGCCAAGCCCACCTTATCCCCTTTAGGTGTGTGTTGGTGACGAGAAAAATGGTTATACCTATTTAACCAACATAAGGGATCTCTTCGCCTCCAT
Organism: Pinacopodium congolense; assembly: GCA_028565735.1. Classification (NCBI taxonomy): domain Eukaryota; kingdom Viridiplantae; phylum Streptophyta; class Magnoliopsida; order Malpighiales; family Erythroxylaceae; genus Pinacopodium; species Pinacopodium congolense. The sequence goes on from JAOXYD010000005.1 coordinate 13,831,772, forward strand.
AACATGGAAGTTCCAATTTAGAATACCTCAGAACGTAGGAGCTCCCTTCAATGTGACTAGTATTATGGTTATCTGTTGTTGGCCAACTTGTTCGGCTGCCACTTGAGTAGCTGTCTTATTACCCACCTTTTGACACAGACTTGACTGCTGCAATCTCTCTAGTTAACTCCTCCCATTTATCAGCTTCCCACATCTGGTCCACTTAATATATATCTTCATAATCCTCTCAAATTGTTGCTGTGAAAATTGAAAGTCGCCCATCACCACTAGCTCTGATACCAAATTGTTACGAACATGTGTTTGGGATCGAGTTATGAGTCTGTGATTCATTATAGGATCAAAAGAAGGAAATTCTTACTTGTTAGAGTGTCTACCCTTCTGACTTATATTGAATTGAAATTAAGGATTATTTAGAGAGCAATCTCTAAATTGTTGGAGTTCACAACTTTGAATCAAATCCTACTTGTCATATTCCATATGAAAATAATGTTTATATATTATAGTGAAGGTTGGCTAGTCCCTAACCCTTAACCCTACTTGCCATATGTAGATATTCTTAAACAACAAAAATAAGAGTATTTTAGAATCAATAATAACATCTAAATAGGAAATAAAGGGAAAGTTAATTTAGAAATTTGACCTTTTCTTCCCATGGGTAAATCTCTTGTAAACTAAGATTGGTTTATGAGATTTAGGAGCTGTAATTTTGGATTCAGGAGCTGTATTTCTGGCATTTGTAACATTGCCCATAACAGCTTCTTTTACATATTGACCATAATAACATGTTTTTAACTAATTCTCTAAGAATGGTGTGCATGATATTTTTTGGTTGAAATGGGCTTGTTTGTCATTAATAATTTGAACGATTTAAGTTGGAGGCCCCCACTTGAGAGCCACCCCCCGGGAACTTGGGGGCTCCCAAGTGGGGGCGCCTAAGTCTTGTCCTAATTTGAAATCCTATATATAGTTTTTGATTAGTATATAGCAACTCTTAACTTGACCAATTATAGAATTTTGTTCATATATGATGAGATTTAATTTGCAGTGATGCGTTCCTCTTGAGAACTTGAGGCCAATTCAAATCGAGTAAAAAAAAGAAATTGTAAACTTATGTTGTCATTTATTAGTGTAGAGATCAATAAATTTACATGAGAACCATCTCTGTTTTGTCTCTGAATAGGGTTGATCATCTGGTCTAAAATGATAAATGGTGACCTCACCGTTGCATAACTCATGTTCAAGTATGGTACAATAATATAATATACTGATAACCCAACTGTTGCATAACTCATGTTCAATTATGGTACAATAATATAATATCTTTTTGCGGATCTCTTGATAAAGGTGTATAAATTACAGGTGAAGGTACAGGTTTGCTTCGCCTTCACAGCACATATCGTCATGATCTTAAAATTTACAGCTCTGATGAGGGCCGTGTGCAGGTATTCCTCAAGTAGTGAATACAATGTCTTCATTCTTTGGTGGTGTTGACCCAACTTATTTGGTGCTTTTATTTCTAATAATCCAAATTCACTTGGGGCTTAATTGAAATCTGGTATTTATAAGAAATATGTTAACAGATGTCTGCAGCTGCATTCGCCAAGGGACTTCTTGATCTGGAAGGACAACTAACGCCAATCTTGGTCTGTCACTTTCCGTAGAAGAGTTTTCTGTATTCTGATCTTGATGTTATGATTCACCCCTTAGGTGTTATTAGGTATCGCTTGTTAGCAAGGATTCCTCCATGTTGGATGGCCTTGACAATGCTAGCATTGAGATGGAAGAATCAAAGGTTTGTATTTGCTTATTGAACAATCATGCACTTCTAACTCAGATCCGATAATTGATCAAGCAATGGTAGTAGATATGATATTTACTTGCACTCTTGTTAGAATTCATGTGAAATCCTAGGTTGCTGTTCTTTGTGCTGATTTACTTGATCTAAGATTTTAGCATGTTTTTATTAGGGTTTTAGCTGCCCTAAAGCATTCCTTAGATCTTGGGATGTTATCGCACAATAACACAATGATTTCAATTTTTGAACTTTGTACAGGGTAGGTTGAATGAAATAATTACATCTGGTACAAGAACAGTTAATTGCAATGGACCATCCGAATTTCCTTGGATGACAGATGGAGCTGGACTACCATCTAATGCTTCTGAGTTGCTACCCAAACTGGTAATCATACTTTCAATGACAATGTCATCACTTGTGACTAGATGTTCATGTGTATAATTTGATGGAATCACATTTTAGCATCATATAAATCCATAGTGAATAAGGATTGAGGAGAGTTGAAGAGCCTGATCCCACCAATATGTAAGCAGCATGCTGTCATCAACTTTTTACTCCTAAACCTAATAAATTATTTTTCTTCACAACCTTATTGGGTGGAAACAGTTCCATGGCAATTGGGCCTAGACATCAGGAAATTCCCTTCAATTATGTGATGTGGCCTCATGATTGTGGTACAAAATTTTGACCTTTATTTTAGCTATTCGCTATTTTTGTTTTTGGGTGAAAAGAAATCTGTGATTTGTCTTATTTTTGCATCAGTCAAGGATGTACTGTTAGCATTTACAGGGTAAATTTTTTTATTTTTCTAGATGTAGCTTGTCTTGCAGCAATAGTTGGTTGATATACACCTTTTATCTTGTCTTTCTTGTATGTGATTGGTAGGTCAAATTAACTAAGAAGGTTACAGAACAAGTGAGATTACTTGCCAAGGATGAAGATAAGGAACTTACTGAGACAAGTGCATTTGATGTGGCTCCCCCATATGATCAAGCGAAGGCCCTTGGCAAGACAAACATTGATATTGATCGCATAGCTGCTGGATTACCCTGTGGCAGCGAAGGATTCCTTTTGATGTATGCTCGGTGGAAGAAACTTGAAAGGGACTTATACAATGAACGCAAAGAGTAAGCGTTTCTTAACATTGAGTTGGTCAACAATCAATATGAGAATAGGTATTGCAAAAGGGTTGCTTTAACTTAATTGTAGATGTTTGAGTATCCCTTGATATGGAAAGAGTAGATAGCAAACTTCATTGCTTTATAAAGCCTTTTGTTTTGGTGGATTCTGATATCCTCTAATGCAGTGTTGTATGACTTGCAGAAGATTTGATATAACCCAAATTCCTGATGTTTATGATTCTTGCAAGTAAGTCCTCTCCTTACTAAGTAATACTAGTTTTGGAAAGATGCTACATAATCTTATAAATTCCGTTGAAGTATGTTGACAATGTCCTTTTCTTGTTATTATTTACCTAAAAAAAATCATCTGGAAATGTAGCAATTATCATATTAAGCTTATTAATTATTTCCTCGAACACACATTTCACTTATAGGCTTGCTATGATATTGCTATTAGAATTCACGATGTTTCTTTTAATCTAAATATTTTATTCCTGACCTTCATTTTGATATGTAGATGAAGAGTCTTCGAAATTAATTACAAGTGGTTTGAAATTTGTTTTTAAATGTTTCTAGTACTAATGTTAATCTAGTGTTCAAAGTGGACTTTTACTTGATGAACCTCATCAAAGTATGATTAGTAATTTCATTTTTACCTTATAACTGAAAAATCCAGAAGTATTGTATTATTTTTCACATATTGTACTAGAAATGAACGAAACATATCTATAGAAGATTATACTGATAAATTGTTAACTTTTAGCCTATAGCTATGCCTTAATATCTATAGAAGATTATGTATTTATTATAGAATTATACAATCATATCTATAAGGACCCCCAAATTATAATCCTATTACTCATATCATAATCTGCAATTGAATCATAATCTAGAACTCTCCTTTAAGTTGGAGCATAGATATTAATCATGCTCAACTTATTACAGATACAATTGACTCGTACTCTGTTCAAAACTTTTATGAAGATATCTCCAAGCTGTTCTCTAGTTCTGACATATCTTGTAAAGATTAAGTTTTGATGAACTTTTTTCCGAACAAAGTAATAGGTTATTTCAATATGTTCCGTTTGTTTATGAAACACAAGATTTAAAGGCAATATGTAGAGTAGCTTGATTATCACATCACAATTTTGCTAGAATTGAGACTTCAATACCAATTTCTATTTGGAGCTGATATATTCAAATTATTTCGTATGTTGACTATGCCATAGCTTGATATTCGGATTTTACACTGGATCTAGATATAACATCTTGCTTTTTACTTTGCCACGAAACTAAAATTCCTCCAACAAAGACATAATAACCTGTACTGGATTTTCAGTCAATCTTAGAGCTTGCCTAATTAGCATCTGAGAAACATTTGATATGAGTGTGTTCATATTTTTACATAGTATTCCTCGACCAAGAATTCCCTTTAAGTAACATAGAATGTGTTCAAAATTGTCCAAAATGGTTGGAGAAGGTACAAAATAACTTACAACACTAATAGAATATGCAATATCAGACTGACTGTAAGGTTCCAACCAATCTCCTATATTTTGGAAGATCTTCAAATAATTCACTGTCTGCATATTAGGAATCATTGAAATGCTATATGGTTTCTTAGATATCGGTGGCCATAAGTAACCAACGATAGAATGGGTCTCGTGACAAGAAGGATAAAGGTGGGTGAAAGGATAATTTTGGGTTTCTTTTGGTGGTTTGATTGGTATGTAAGCTCGGTTTCCTCTAGCTCGGTGATTTGGATGGTGGGTCATTAACGATGGGTGAAATGAAGAAGGCCATGATTGGTGGAAGAAATTGTTGATGGTTGGAATAAAGCTGTAGTAACGGGTCAATGTTGGTGAAACTGATCAAAGGACTTAGTGATGTTAGATGCACCATCACACGGTGACGCCTGAACAGAAGGCGACACGTATAGATCACGCAAGATGCTGTTGGCGACCAAAAATCAGGGAGACAAATTGATGCAAAAGAATTTAAAGTTTATAAAAGAAATAAAAGAGGACAAGTTATTTAACTACATGCTTTAATATGGTGGGATGAAGATTGGGAGTTGAATTAATAACAAAGACAAGGGCTGAAATTTTATTTGTGTTAGGATTTCTTATTAGAATAGGACTTTATATGTAGGATCCTTATTAGATAAAGACTTTAGTTATATTACTTATTTAAGAATAAGGAAATCCTATTAGAATAGGATTCAATTTTCAGATATTAGTTAGGAAACTTATTACTATTAGAATTCGGACCCTATAGAATCCTTCTATACATTTGCATGTATTCAGCCCTTTATCAAAAAGATTCAGTATTTGTTTTCTCAAAACTTCATTTTTGGAAGGTGTGATACTTTCTTCTAAGAGTGATTCCTAGTTCTCTACCCATTCTTTAACCTGAAATTCCAGCAACCCTAAACCCTAAATTCCAACCTAATTTCAGCAACCCTAATCCCTAAATTCTAGCCTAAAGTTCCAGCAATTAAATCCTAAATTTCCAATTATCATAAATCTGGAATTTTGCCAACCTACCTTAAAAGTCAAACCTGAAACTGATTTTCCAGCAACCTACTTATACCATGCAACCCTATTTTCCTAATCCTTAAAAGTTTAACCCTAGTTTATTATTTCTTCTACTCGTCATACATCAATTTGGTATCAAAGCTTTGGTTCACAATGGCAACAACGTAGTGGAAGGGCATATAGAAGAATATTCAACGATCAAGAGCAAGATGAAATACTTTTGAGAATTATGAAAAAATTGGAGATTGAGGACCCTCGAACAGAAAGAGCTCCAAGAACTAATCCAAAAAACAATATTGGACAGCAAACTACACTTGATAAGGAGGAGAAAGTGAGATACAAGATGAAGTAGCTGAAACAAATCAACAACCTGTAAGGTTGAGAAATTAAAACTTATCGAGAGACCCATGCCAAAGAAATCCACCAACAGCATTTGGAGATGATATAAGGGACTTTAAAGGCTATGTTTGAGTTGAAACGCATAATTTACTTGATGATATTACTAAGAAAGTTCGAGCTGAAGCACCTGATTTTGTTGGAAAGATGGATCCTCACCTGTTTTTGGACTGGACAGTAGCTATGGAGGATTTTTTTACTGGTATAACATGTTAGAAGACCGAAAAGTTCGATTTGCAAAGATGAAATTAGTTGGACATGCAAAAATTTGGTAGAGATCCATAGAAGATAGACTTCGAAAAATAGGCCAGCCACCTATTGTTGATTAGGAAGAGATGAAATTGAAGTTAACGAAGAAATATTTACCATCCCATTATCAAGAAGACCTCCAAGATCAACTCACAACACTTAGACAAAGAACTATGTCTGTAACAAAATACACACAACTTTTTTATGAGCTTTCTATCTGATGTGAGTGAATGGAATCTGAACAACAACTCATATCTCACTACAAAAATGGCTTAATAGCAGAAATTCGCAAGGAACTAATGATGCAAAGGGTTTACAGCCTTGAAGATGCATATTAGTTGGCTTTGAGAGCAGAACAATACATAGGTCAACAAGTAAGTAAGAATTTTAGAAGTTAAGTCGGGGAGTTTGGCATGAAGAGAATTACAACTGTACAGAATTTCCAGACAGTCCCTAATTCATTAATACCTACACTTCCAAACAACTATAAAACAGTCCAAGGAGCTGAATTTAAAGGCAAGGCTATAGCAGAAATTGGGACAAGAGGAGGCAGCAATGAAAAGAAGTATTTCCGATGTAATGGGAGGGGCCACTATGCTTATGAATGCCCTAGCAAGGGGATACACGTGATGGCAGAAGAAGATGAAGAAGATGAAGAAGAATATGTGTGTGAACATGAAGATGGAGAGGAGCTAGAAGGAGGCTCTAGTTATGAAGAAGCTGGTCCATTAAATCTTAACGTAGTGAGGTGCATACTTACGACCCCTAAGGCTGAAGAACAAGAAAAATGGCTTCGTATTGCTATTTTCTTTACTCAAGTTAGATGTGGAGACAAAGTATGCAAGCTTATCATTGATGGAGGAAGTAGTATGAATATAGTTTCAAAGAGCATGGTGAAACGATTGAATTTACTTTCAGAGAAGCATCCACAACCTTACAAAGTTGCTTGGGTAAATGATAGCACTATACCCGTCAATCAAAGATGCTTGGTGTCTTTCAGATTAGGAGTTTATGAAGATTCTATTTGGTGCGATGTCATTTCTATGAAAGTATCCCACATGTTACTTGGTCGCGATGTGCAGCATTTTGGAAAAGCTAACACATATCAATTTATGTTTCATGGAGAAAAGATAATTTTGAAGCCTATGAAGGAGGATACGATAGAAAAGCAGAGAAGAAATAACAAGACAACCAAAAGTACTTAGAAAAAGCCTCTTAATATCCTTAAAGAGAAGGAATTTGAAGTTGCTAGCAAGGAAAAAGGCATTGTAGTTGGTGTAGTAGTGAGAAAAGTAGCAGAAACAGCACCAGAAACACTCCGAGCATTACCAAAAGAAGAGGAGGAACTACTGGCCGATTTTTCAGATCTTACACCAAATGATTTACCAGGTGAATTACCTCTTTTAAGGGACATTCAGCATACTATAGACTTAGTGCCCGAATCTACTGTACCAAATCTCCCAGCTTATCGCTTAAATCCTATGGAGAATGAAGAGTTGAAGAAACAAGTAAAAGAGTTGCTCAAAAAGGGATTCATTCAAGAAAGTCTTAGTCCATGTGCAGTTCCAGCACTATTGACCCCTAAAAAAGATGAAAGTTGGGGAATGCACATCGACTGTCGGGCGATAAACAAGATTACTAAGATATAGGTTTTCAATCCCACGCCTTAATGACATGTTAGACATGCTGAGTGGAGCCACAATCTGTACCAAGATAAATTTGCGAAGTGGATACCATCAAATCATAATTAGACCAGGGGACGAATGGAAAACAACTTTCAAGACTAAAGAAAGGCTTTATAAATGGTTGGTGATGCCTTTGGACTCACAAATGTACCTAGTACTTTCATGAGAGTGATGACTCAAGTGTTTAGACCATTTTTAGGCAGATTCTTAGTGGTCTATTTTGACGACATATTAATATATAGTAAGACTAAAGAAGATCACTTCCTACATCTTCAACAAGTCTTGAGAGTTTTGAGGCAAGAGAAACTTTATGTCAACTTAAAGAAGTGCTCTTTCATGCAATCAAAAGTTGTATTCTTGGGGTTTGATGTATCTTACCAAGAAGTAGAGATGGATTCCGAGAAGATTAAAGCTATACTTGATTGGTCCATTCCAAAGGATGTGCATGAGGCACAAAGTATTCATGGCCTAGCAACATTCTATAGATGATTTATCTATGGATTCAGCATTATAATGGCCCATATAACTGATTGTATGAAGAAAGGATAGTTTATTTGGACAAAGGCAGCAACTAAAGCCTTTGAAGAAAGCAAGAAAAAGATAACCAAAGAACTTATTTTGTAGCTGCCAGACTTTTCCAAGGTATTTGCTTGTGATGCATCTTGTGCGAGAATTGGAGGTGTACTTAGCCAAGAAAGACTTCCAATTGCTTTATTTAATAAGAAGTTAACTGAAGAGAAGCAACGGTATTCTACCTATGACAAGGAGTTTATGCAGTGGTGCGATCTCTTTACAATTAGTAACACTATCTCTTGTATAAGGAGTTTATTCTATATTCAGATCATGAATCTCTCAAACATTTCAAGTCTTAGAAAAACTTGAACAGAAGGCATGCTACATGGAGTGAGTTTTTGGAACAATTTAACTTTGTCATCAAACATCGAGTTAGAGTAGAAAATAAGGTCATGGATGCATTAAGTAGAAAGAGTCATTTTCTTAACACTCTAGCTGTCAAAGTTGTGGGGTTTGAAGAAATAAGAAGAGACTATACTTCAGATTGGGATTTTGGGATAATTTATTCAAAAATTGTAGCTAGACAAAGGGACAACCACTTTCCTTTTATAATTCATGATGACTATCTTTTCAAGGGAAATTAACTTTGCCTACCTAATACTTCTATAAAGGAGTATGTGATTTGGGAATTACATGGAGGAGGGGTAGTAGGTCATTTTAGAAGAGATAAAACCATAGAAATGGTTGAAAATCGCTTTTATTAGCCCTTTTTAAAGCTAAAGGTGTCTAAGGTGATACGACAATGTCGAACATTTCAACTAGCTAAAGGAAAGAAGTAAAATTCGGGACTATATACATCGTTGCCTATGCCACATAAACCATGGCAAGACATAAGTATGGGTTTTGTCTTAGGAATCCCTAAGTCAATAAGAGAGTATGATTCTATTTTTTTAGAGGTGGATAGATTTTCAAAGAAGAGACATTTTATTCCTTGTTCGAAGACCTATGATGCTGTCCACATTACTAAACTCTTCTTCAAAGAAGTTGTACATCTTCATGGTTTACCTTTAACCATAGTTTCTGATCGTGATGTGAAATTTATGAGTTACTTTTGGAAAACTCTATGAAAGATATTAAATACTAAGCTTCAATTCAAGTTCTTTCTATCCCCAAGCCGATGGACAAATAGAAGTAGTAAATAGGAGTTTGGGAGACTTGTTAAGATGCCTAGTTGGGGATAATGTGAGTAATTGAGATCTAATTCTTCCTATGGCAGAATTTGCATACAATAGTTCTGTAAATAGGTCAACTGGGAAGAGTCCTTTTGAGATAGTTTCGGGAATTCAGCCAAGGAAACTTATAGATTTGGTGCCTTTACCACAAACAAAAAGAGTCAGTTTTGAAGCTGAAGGTTTTGCACAACACATGAGAGATATCATCGATGAGGTACGACGAAAGATAACAACTACCAACTTGACTTATAAGGAGCATGCTAATCAACATCATCGATTGGTGGAATTCAATGAAGGAGATATGGTGACGATAAGGATTCGGCCAGAGCATTTTCCAAAGGGAAAATATAAGAAACTTCATTCAAGGAGTGTTGGACCTTATAAAATCCTCAAGAAGATAAGTGATAATGCTTATGTTTTGGAGTTACCAAGTGACATGGGAACTAGTCTTATCTTTAATGTGGTGAACTTGACTATTTATCGCGGACATGATGAGACACAATCTCTTACTACAGCGGTGAAGATTCCAACCATCCCTCATCTTAGAGAGGAGATTGAAGATGTTCTTGATGAACAAATTATAGCCACAAGATCTGGTGGATATCGACAATTTCTTGTCAAATGGAAAGGAAGACCCATTTCTGACAGTACTTGGATTTCAGACACTGAATTTCTGAAGTTGAATCCATACTTATATGAACAATATTTGTCACATTCAACGTCGAGGACGACTTCAAATAAGCTGGGGAGAAATAATGCAAAAGAGTTTAAAGATTACAAAAGAAATAAAAGAGGATAAGTTACTCAACCACAAGCTTTAATTTGGTGGGATGACAATTGGGAGTTGAATGGATAACAAATACAAGGGCTGAAATTTTGTTTTTGTTAGGATTTTTAAGTTTTGTTGTGTTAGGATTTATTATTAGAAAGGGACTTTAGATATAATATCCTTATTAGATAAGGACTTTATTACCTATTTCAGAATAAGGAAATCCTATTAGAATAGGATTCAAGTTTGGAATATAGTTAGAAAACCTTTTCCTACTAGGATAAGGATTCTATGGTTTTTTTAATAAATATGCATGTTATTAATATAAAAAGAAGAAAACTAATTCATTGTATTTTGTTGTGTATTAAATACAGAAGTGTAACTAGTATTTATAGTGGTTGAAGTGATCTAGTCTAAACTAATCTCTTGAAGTTCAATCTTAA
>JAOXYD010000005.1:13842611-13861387 GCA_028565735.1 Pinacopodium congolense
GGAAATTTGATAGTAGTTAAAACATCTACGTTTTAGGCATGATTAAATGCTTATTAGAAGAATTTTTTAATGCAATTTAATGTGCTTTTCATGCAATTATAGTTCAAATCCTTGAATAAGATGTTACTTATATGATTTTCACATTTTATAAGATTTTGGAGAACAATTTAATTCACTTTTAGGAATTCCAATGGTGTAAAGTTAATTTTGGGTCTAAGAAAATCAAGTGAGGATGCTCTATGATAAATTTCATGGTGAAAGGACAAGTGGATAAGAAGATATGGAAAAAAAAGACCAAAAGGTGGTAAAAGCTAGAGCTTTTAGCAAAAGACAATAGTTTGAGCCACGGTCATGGCCTAGGTCGTGGGTCTTGCTTTCCAAAGGCCACAGTTTAATCCATGGCCCATGGCCTAGGCCATCGTGAATTTTAAGATCAATGCCCTTTTGAACTAATTTGGTAATTTTTAGGTCTTCTAAGCCATAACAAGTTATAATTCAGCCATTACTCAAGAGTGGACAAGTCCCAAGCCACTTCCAAAGATTTTCATGCAATTTTAAAGGAGAACAATGGATCTAAACATATCAAATTGAAATCAATAGTTGGAATTCATACATCAAGCATTAAGGACTTAAGATAATCTTAACATGAGCTTTTCTAAATCCTTCTTTTATATGCATGTTTGTATGATTAATACATTGTGTAAGAACTAATTTTCTCTTAGGATTTGGGTTTTTATGAATTCTAGAATGTATTACCTATTGTCATTCTTGGATTAACTCTTAAATTTCAGATTTTGAATTAAGTTTGTTAATGAAACTTATGACTTTCAATTCAATTGTTATGTAAATGTAAACCTTGTTTTCAAAGCTTTGATTTATGTATGATTGGATTGAAAGATCGATTATATGCATTAGATCATTTATTAACAAAATATCTTACATGGGACCTAGACATAGGATTACATAAAATATTAGGGTTAGGTGTAAGCTTAACCAAAACAATAGATTCCACAAAACCAAGTAATTTATTTAATTAATAGATTAGGATAGAGAGAACCTTCACCTAATTTATCAAATTGAATATAGTTGCATAACTTGAGAGAGAGTGTAATTTATATTTAGGAGTTTATGGCGTAATAAATCTAGAATTTGAGCTAAGATAAGAATGTAATGAATACAAATGCATCCTAGAAAGAGTAACTACATAAGTCCTAGTTTCATCTTTGATTGTTAATCCTTGTAAGTTGTATTAGATGTTTATTTTAATTGTTTAGTTTTTTTTTTCATTCATTCAATCAATTCATCCTTTGATAAGTTAGTTAATCTAGATAAGAATCCATTGAAATAGTAGTCCTCATGGATTCGACACCCAGATTAACCATAACTATATTACATTAGTGATAAGTACGATTTCCTTCTTCATGTGTTGTGATTTAGTTAGCTTGTTTCTTGGTTAATTTTATCTAAAACTTAGGTAGACTCATATACAATCAATTACTAACTTATTTTAGGCTAATTTATTTTACTATTTGTTTTAAATTTGTCTAATTTGATAGGTTGATTAATAGTTCAAAATTTAAATTATTGCTAATTCTTTCTTATGGGATTAATGCTTAACTTACCACTATATTATCAAAAAAATGATGGGTGCACTTGCCTATAGTTGTGACTAGTATAAAAGTAGTTGATTTATTTTAAAACTTGGTATATCATAGCCTTAATCATCTAATTTTTGCATATTTTCACCATACACATACATGCCCACCAATTTTCAAAATATCTTATAGATTATCAAAATATCTCATATAAGAATTACTATCCTTTATGCTACTTTTGACATATCCATTGAATAGCTCAATTTTTTGAACTTAAATATAGTATGAACTATATAAAGAAAGTTAATTGGTGACTAAAGGATTAGTTACCATAAAGTAATTCACGAGAATGTTGTACTGTTTTTTATTAGTAATTATTGGTCCTAAATGGCATCTGAGAGGGGAGTGAATTAGGTTCTCTAAATTTTTCTAGGTCAATTAACCCAATAACACAATCCCTATAAAACTTATATGGAAGCTCGATACTAGTAACCCCTCAAGAATGCACTTGAAATGCTATAATATGCTTGAAATGCTTTCCCACGTGACTTAAAAAGTTTAAAGAGGGCTTATAAGATCACTAAAAATGCATGAATACAAAATATTTAAAATCAAACAAAAAATAAACTAAACATCACAACAACCACTCATAATGCCATAAATCTCTTGTATTTGTCTTTCATAAGTGTTAGATCCATTACACTCTACCTAGTGCACCTATTTATAGTAAAAATTTAGCTAACTAGTCATTTGTGAATGCTCGGCATCATTAAATGCATTAAAGATATTTTACCATTGATTTTTTCTTGCTGGAATGTAATTCTTATTGGTATCAGTTAACTAGTCTTTTGCATCAATTAACTGGTGATTGATCAATCAATTTATAACACTAGCTAACTAGTCTTCCAAAACCTTACACATTAGTCAACTAGTTGAACCCTTTCATCACTGGTTGATCACCACTAATCAATAATTTTCTATATAGATTAGTTTTACACACACTTTAACATATTTAAACACATCCAAATCACTCCAAAACAAATCTGAACATTTCAAAATATTTTATTAACACCCACAAACATTCCAAAAATCATTTTTTATGTCTTAAAAGGATTATTTGAAAACCATCTCTACATAATTCCTCTTGATTATGTAACATATATGTACAAATAATGTAATTATGCATAACTTAAACCCCTTCAAATGTTATAAGAAGACCAAGTAAGACTTACATAAAAATTATCACATTAAACCAATTCACATTACTATCTTTATCTTTAACCTCGAATCTTATCCGCTTGTTCATCATATACAACATTTAAGTTCCAACAATCCAAAACTCATCTTTTAAATACTTTTTCAATGTACCTAACTTTCCAAAGCATCAACTGCAATAAAATCATTAATAATAAGATGTTTTTCCATCATCAAAATTAGATGAAAACTCCCTTAGTTTAATAGTATTGATTTAATAATTCTCTTATTAGATTCAATTGAGATTTCAAAATTTACTTTTCAAATATTAATCATAAATTAGTTACTAATTGTTAATGGGTGATTTACATTGATTATTTATGCATGATTTGCTATGTTTTTACCCATTTAATGGATGAACTACACCAATTGGGAACTATTCTTGTAAATTTCATATGTAAGATGATTCTAGAAAAAAATGGAGGAGTTCTGGAGTGATTTAGACCAAATTAAGGCATAGAGAATGAAGTTCTATAAGCATAAATGATGGTATATATCAACCACTGTTGATGTTCAAGTAAACCCTTGTTCTTCGAATTTAGTCCATTAACTATGGTTTACAACAAGGGCTATTAAGCAAAAACTGAACCACCATTAACGACACTGTATGTGTCGTTTTTGCTCTTTTTAGGGGCAAAATTGACCAAATTACTTGATAATTTTTACTAAACCTTAGCATCGACCTATAAAGACTATAAATAGTCTCTTTTTCATCATTTTTATGAAACATTGAAGGGTGATTCTCCTTTTACATCATCATGGTTATGTTTTTGTCATGTTTTCTAGGTTTATTCTTCAATTTAATCTACATTGTTTGGAGTTTTCAACTAATGATTTGGTGTATAAATCCTCAAGGAGTATCTAACTTCTTGTTAGTTATTTGTATTTTTTTAACACTAGTATTAACTCTATTTTGTTGATTCTTTTAATAGAAACATTTGTTATGACCTTAACTTGCTTCCTATTAATGAATATGTGTGAGTAGATTGCTTTTTTCTAAGGATAGAATAATATTGGGTTATAAATAAAAAATTTTGTTGATTAGTTTTTATCTAGATTGAATGCTTATTTTTCCTAATTTAGCTTGATTGCCTAAATTAAAGCCTTGGGTAATTGAATTCCATAATCATTGGTATTTAATTTCTAGAAAATGAATTGGATAACATACTTGAATTTAAAAGTAGACCAACTTTAGGGTCTTGTGTGATGATTCCTAGGTTTAACGAATATGATTGTAGGCTTTTGTGATTAATGCCTTTTATTCCAAGTTATTTTTTAATCAAATAGGTAATTTGAGTTTAAAAGAGAAAAGACTTTTTTAGGAGCATTGGTTATATTTTGTTTTAGTGAAGTAGATCCTAAATCAATCCATTACTATTAAATTTAAGGGATTAATCCCTTAGAATCCAAAGCCTTAGCTAATTTTGTCCTTTCATAAAGTTAATTGCATTTTACTCATGCTTTGCATATTGCATATTTTGTTACTCGCTTATTTTAATTCTTTTTCAAATCAATCAAACCTTGGTTATCTAATTAATTACACATCATTTAATTTGATATTTTTGTACTGTAGTCCTTTGGGTATGATACTCAATTTTACTCAATTTTATACTAATTATTAACAAGGTGCGCTTTGTTTCAATTTGGCCTAGGTTAAAAATTGAATTTATTTTGCTTTAGTTAGACCTCAACAAGTTTTTGACGTTGTTGTTGGAGATTGAAGTTATGAGATATTAGGTTTAGAACTTGTTGTTTTTTTAGATTTATTTCTTGTTTCGTTTGCTTATTTGCTTGTTGGTTTGTTTTTAGCATATTTTATTTCCTATTTTTTATTCTTTCATTACTTTCTTTTAGTCTATTTTATCTTATTTATGCACACTCGTGGTCAAAAGAGCCTAAGAGTTTACCACTTGATACTGAGATTGAGAAGTGACAAGAAAAAGATGAAGAGATTAGAGAAGAGTAGTTCATAGACATGGAGCATCGAGTGGAAGAAATTATGCAACATCCTGATAAGAGATGGGAATTAACCATAAGACACAATAACCGACCTACTCCTAGCATTGTGAGGCCTAAGGTCATAGCTACCCACTTTGAGATTCCCCATGGTATTATATCTATAGTTAAGGCATCTTAGTTCAAAGGTTTACTATTAGAGGTTCTGAACACGCATTTGGAAACTTTTTTAGATATCTGTGATTTTTTCAAATAGAATGGTGTATCAAAGAATGCAAAAATAAAAAATAAAAAATTGAGGTTGTTCCCATTTTTTCTAAGGAATAAGGCAATATCATGGTTAGCCACATTACAACTAATATGTATTACTACATAGGATGAGTTGATGAAGTTATTTCCTACTAAGTTTTTCCAACATGGCAAATTTGCCAAGGTGAAGACAAAAATCACCTCATTCACCCAGTACTAGATTTAAAACTTATATGAGATGTGGGAGCAATTTAGAGATATGCTGGCATGGTATCATAATCATAGGTTCCCTACATGGCAACAGGTGAACACTTTCTACATTGAGGTTACACCATCGACTAGAAGCACCATAGGCACAGCAGTATGGTATAGCTTAATTAGGAAGACACTAAAGTGGACCTATAGGTTGATTGATGAGATAGCCACTAACAATTTCTAGTATCATCTAGAGAGGCATCTTAAAAGACCTATAGGTGCTCATATAGTGGATAATTCAATGGCATTATTAGCTTAGATGGAGGTTCTAGCAAAGAAGTTGGCCAGTTTGATGCATAGTGTAAAGGGCGGTCCAAGTTCATCTATAAGTAGTTATACCATATGTGAGCATTATGGTGGAGATTCTCATCCTTCTTTAGAGTTTTAGGTTAGGAATCCTTTTACATAGGAGCAAGAAGAGGCCTATTATATGGGCAATTATAATAAATAAAGAGGGGACTCATATTCCAACACCTACAATCCTGGGAAAAGAAATCACTCCAACTTTGCTTAGAGAAACAATCAGATGGCACAACCACAACCATCAAATGATTAGAGAGTGCCACCTCCGGGTTTAAAGACTTCCACTTCCATGCTATTAAATAAATCTAATTTTTAAGTGTTACTTATGAAGTACATCTCCAACACTAAGGGGTCGTTTGGTATTGCTGTGGGTTGTAGTTTTGATATATTTGTATTGATTTTTGTGTTTTATCCTCGATTTCTGTGCTGTATTAATGTGTTGTTTTTTTCGATTTCTGTGTTAAAAACCAAAACTAAAAACACAAACCCTACCAAACAACCCCTTAGGATGCCTTATATAGACTTGCAAGAATTTAAGGATCAAGAAAGTTATCTACTTACTTTCACTACCAACCCACTAAGTTAAGGGGTGAGTAGCAAGTTCTTCTACTAACTCTAGTTCGTAAGTGGAGAGTTACCCTTTGGGTCACATACTCTACTAAGCTAGTGAAGAACATAGTTCCAGAAATGCCCCACTCCGTTGCCACATTATGAAACCACTTTCTTACTACTTGAAGAAGTGCTCCCACTTTCTGACCCACTACTCCATATTTTTGTTATGTGTTCGCATCTTGAATTGAAAAATGCTTTGATGAGTCTTTGATTAGCCATCTCGAGCAAGCTTTGTGTATGGCATAGCCAAGCATCCTCACACTGCAATCACATTACTCTATTGACCAAGTTGAGCAATAATTTGAGTTGTATAATAATCTCTCAGATCTTCATATCTTTGGACTTCCTCATCGAATCAAGTGCCTTCACGCACTCTTGGACTCAGCATGATTTATTTTCACCCAATCATTTGTAGTGTCGCATCTGAATCTAACCCATCAATAAAAATTTCTACAAATGCATATTAACGCATGCTAACTCTTGCCTATTCTTGGAATATCATTGATATTGTCCATTTTCCTTGCCTAGTCGCAAGACCTTGCGTTGTCCCTTTGTCAACATGCTATCTTCACATCAATTTTTGTGCAAGGCATCGACTAAAGCTCACTAACACTTGTATGATTCCATCATTTGTACTTAAGCGGTCTAAAAGTGTGATTTTTTCCTGTTGTGACTGGACAGAGATGGAGATCTAATAACATGTTAGTGTACACACAGTAACATATTGCATTCACTTTGTTTTGACATCTCAAAATGCCTCATCAGTGTGCATTTTTGCTAACATTAGGAATTATCATTTCCCCATAGAAAGTGAAGGATGACATGTATGAGATTCGATAACGTCTTTCTATCATCAGTGTTATATTATGCGCAAAAGATATGAGAAATGGAAGTTCAACTTAAGGTGATTTGAGTCCTAGAAAATCTGAACATTTTGTCGATACCAAATGAATAGGTTTCAATGTACCATGTCATGTTTCCAACTTACTCTAATATTCCTACCTGCTACCTTTATTTTCTTTGCAGATATGATCTCTTGCATAATGCTCATCTTAATCTAGAAGGTCTGGATGAACTTTTCAAAGTTGCTCAGGTACCTAACAGAGTCTGACTGATAGTTACCTTCTTGGAAGGCTGTGATCTTTCATTTTCTCCACCTCACCACATTTGCCTGTAGTGATCCTATTTGTGCTTAATATTTGCAATATATTCATGTTTCCATTTCGAATGTTCTGGGATGGTGATGTCTAGGTTTAAGATCAATTGTTTTCCCTCTAATGTGAATCAAAATCCTGATCATCTGTTGGTGCATGTTTTAATGCACGGAATTGGAGTTGTACCGAGATGCAGATCAATCTTAGTTGTTTTTATTCATTTGTTTCTTCTTTATTATGTTCCAGTTACTTGCAGATGGCGTAATTCCAAATGAATATGGAATTAATCCAAAACAGAAATTGAAGATTGGCTCAAAGGTGAGCACCGTTTTTTATTGGTTGCTTAATTTTTGCAAGTAAAACACACTTAGACCTTTTTGGTTTCCAAATTTTGTGATCAGTAGGCAAGTTTTTTGTAACACAGCACATGTATGTTGGGAAATTCTTGATCTTTCATTGTATACATAGTAGATAGAACTGAGAACAACCAAGTGGTCTTGTTGTAAACGTTCGAAATGCACATGTAACAATCAAATGGCTGTTGTATAATCTGAATTTCCTAATATTTTAAAGTCATTGTAAGAAAAAAAAAATTGCAGATATGGAAATAAGATGATAAAAAGTTTTCAACTGTTACGCTTCTCATTATGTTGTTTCAGCATTATGTGTTTTTGTAACTTGCTTCTCTTGATCAGTAGCTGCATCCTCTGCTTTTCAAATATCACTAATACTTTGTCAAAGACCACTGAGCCCTTACTTCGTTGCAATCTAGATTACTCGTCGTCTATTGGGCAAGATATTAATTGATCTTAGAAATACCCGTGAGGAAGCAATTAGTGTTGCTGAGCTAAAGAGTAATCAAGACCAACATTCATCATCCACAAAAACTGAGGAGGAAGTAGAGCAACAATTGAAGCTTTATGCTAAGAATGAAGACACAAGAAGAACAAGCACAACAAGTGAAATGTCAATTGATCAGGATGATGATGATGACAAAGGGATAAAATACCGTTTGGACCCCAAGTAAGTAATTTAACTGATTGACTTGCGTGAAGTTTGATTGTGCTTAAGCACTGAATTGTTCAACCACCTCTCTTAGGTATGCTGCAAATGTAAAAACTCCAGAACGCCATGTGCGCACCCGCCTTTATTTTACATCTGTGAGTATGATGGCTTCATTTTTTGCTTTCTACTATTAATATCCATCTCTCTCAACCCATCTCTCTCTCTCTCTATTGTTGAAATATGATGTGAGCATACATAGCTTTCTTGTTTCTTGTTTCTTGAATTTCCTAGGTATATTGAGTCAAATACTGTCTCATCTCTTTTTCTATAAGAAAAAATGGTGGTCAAGATGAAATTTAAAACATTAACACAAAGTGTCTATATGTATGGCTAGATGGTCTAGTGTCTAAGAACTGCAGAATAGCATTAAAATTCAGTTAGAAAAGGTTTAATTATTTTTTAAAAGGAAATGTGACTGAATTTATGGGAAGATACTGTACACATATTTAGAGTTCGTTAGTTTCTAAAACTCTTACCCATAACAATTTTGCGTTTGTGAAAGATTTAAAAGAAACATACTTTTGTGGCTTGTGAAAGCTGTACTATCGTAAAACGTCAGAAATGACCTCTTCAAAACCGTAAGTCTGTAATAGTGGAGATCTTGGGTATTAGCTGGCTACAAACTATCAGGTCTAACCTCTTTTTTTTTAGAGATGCTAACTGGTGGATAACTTTTTTCTTTGTTCTGTTCTATTAAGAAGGTTCAATGACACACAGACGCACATTTAACCATCGAATTAAAGATGTTTACTGCAATCCTGCTTCCATTTTACTTTCTCTTTTGGAAACAGTTTGTTTTGCTCCAATGAGTAGTGAATGGCAGAGGCACCTTAGTTGTTGCAATGAATTCCAGTTTAATTGCCCTCATACCACCAAAATGATATCCAGCTCCATTATCAAAAACTTGCACTCTGGAAACTCAACATGGCTAAAGATTAGTTCAGCTGTCATGGAAGATTATTGAACAATGAAAGTGAATTCAGATATACTTCTAGAACAAAATGGAATCAAAGTAAGTTCATTGTAAACTGAAAAGAAGCATCTGTAGCAGTTTAATAAAAGGGATCTGGAAATGAAAGTCATTTTCAAAATATCATAGTATTTTTATTTAAAGGAAGAATAAGTTTTCTTCCATTTCAGACCTTCTATGAGTTGATAGCATGTCTTCTAAGTAAGAAACCTGAACTTGGAATCAAGAGACTTACGCATATGGGAGAATCAAAATAGTGATGATGGCCTGTTTGTTATCACTTTTTTTTTTTTTGGTTTTTTGTTTATGTTTTTATTTTTTTAAATACAGAAACCAATTATAGAAATATATTTATTTTACTTTTATTTATAAACACTATATATAAATTTCTTAAAAGATAACATTGTTTATAAATTTACAAAAATATAAATAAGAAAATATGGTTTCTTTATATTTTATAAATATAGTTTCTCTAAACTTAGTTTCTCTGTTTTTCTGCAAACAAGGCTCATTTGCATCTTCTCTCATCATCACCACCTAAATCCATAATTCTTTCAATATTAATTAGCTTAAAGAATACAATTCGATATGTTAAGAAATAAATTAAATTAAATTTAAATATGAATATAGTCAAAAAAAAATGTGAAACTTGATGGAGGGGGTTTTATTTTATATGTATAATATGTATAGAAAGGGTGAATATATACAGGAGTTTTAAATTCAATTAGGGATACAATCACTACAAATAAGGTCTAGAATCCCTATAATAAATATTGATATTCCTAAAATCAAGCCTAGGATCTCTAACTCTTCCACTCAAGTTGGAACATAGATGTTAATCATGCCCAACTTGTTACAAATATAATTGAGTCAAAGTTTTTGTAAAAATAACTCCAAGTTATTCTCTAGTCTTGATGTATCCAGTAGAAATTAAATTCCATTGGATCTTTTCTCGAACAAAGTGGCAGTCAATTTCAATGTGTTTAGTTTGTTCATGAAATACAGGATTAGATGCAATTTGTAGAGCAGTTTAATTATCACACTATAGTGTGGCCGATTTTGAAAATTTAAGGCCAATTTCAAATAGAAGTTAGTATAGCCATATGAGCTTGCTCGTGGCTTGTGCCATAGCTTGGTATTCAGATTCTGCATTTTGCTTCTTACTTTTCCATGAGACTAAATTTCGTCTAACAAACACACAATATCCCATTCACCATCTGAGAAACATTCAATATGAGTGTGTCCATGATTTTTATATAGTATCCCTAGATCAGGAGCTCCCTTTAGGTAATATAGGATCTGCTTTATGACAGACCAATGATGAATAGTTGGAGTCGACATATATTTATTTACAATGCTGACTGGATATGCAATATTAGGACAAGTTACTGTTAGATAATTTAGTTTTCCAACTAATTTTCTGTATTTCTTAGGATTTTCAAACAAGTCTCCTTTAGAGAGTTGTAGATTCGGAGTCATCGAGGTACTACATGGCTTAGCTCCCAATTTTCCAGTCTCAATTAGTAAATCTAGTAAGAACTTTCTTTGGGATAGAAAAATACCTTCCTTGCTCCTCATTAACTCTACTCCTAGAAAATATTGCAAGTGCCTTAAGTCCTTGGTTTGAAATTGGCTGTGAAGAAAAGAATTTATACGGATGAGATGCCCATATGATCACTTTGAATAATAACAATATCGTCTACATATGCAACAAAAAGAATGATTCTAGATGCACTGTGTTTATAAAAAACAGGGTGATCCGATTTGCTCTTATTCACTCCAAATGCTTTAATAACCTGATTAAACTTTGTTTTAAACCATATAGAGATTTTCAAAGACGACAAACTTTTGTAGATTCCCCTTGAGTAACAAAACCAGATGGTTGCTCCATATATACTTTCTCATGGAGGCCACTATAGAAAAAGGCATTTTTGATATTTAATTGATGCAAAGGCCAATCATAAGTAGCTGCTAGAGACATTTTGACTATAGGTGAGAACGTATCAAAATAATCAACACCATAAGTCTGAGCATAGCCTTTCGCAACAAGACGGGCTTTGAGATAGTCTACTGATCCATCAGGGTTAACTTTGATGATGAATACCCATTTACAGCCAAAGGCCTTCTTGCCAACAAGTAATTGTACCAACTCCCATGTACCATTGGCATCTAAAGCATTCATCTCTTCTATCATAGCATCATGTCAACCAGGGTGAGATAGGGTTTGATGAATAGTTTTTAGGATAGTGACAAAGTCAAGTGAAGCAATGAAAGAACATGAGGAAGAAGATAAGTGATCTTAAGAAGTAAAGGACGAAATAGGGTAAGTGCACTGGTGTTTACCTTTGCAAAGAGCAATTGGGAGGTCACCAGGTGATGGATTTAATGGCGAGGAAGAACTGGGTGTGGGGCGTGGATTAGGATGATCTCGTTGTCTTGAGTAGACAAAATGAAGAGGTGGCAATTGTGTAGGTGTAGCCTTCGTAGTCTGAAAGGTAACTTCATAAACAAGCAAATTATCATCAGCCTCCGTTCCTAAGACCAAAGAGAGGGGAAAGAAAGGAACATATTCTAAAAAGGTAACATCAGCTAAAACAAAATATTTGTTGAGAGGGGGACAATAGTAGTGATAATCCTTTTGTAGATAAGAGTGATAATCCTTTTGTAGCTAAGAGTAGCCTAGAAAGACACATTTTACAGACTTGGGGCCTAACTTAGAGAGTTAAAAACGTGTATCCTGAACAAAGCAAGTGCTACCAAAAATTCATGGTGGCATAACAAATAAAAGTTTAAAGGGAAAGATGACAGTATAAGGCATCTCACCATGAAGTACGGAAGAGGGTATACGATTAATTAAAAAATATGCTATGGAGATTGCATTAGCCCAAAAGGGTTTAGGAGCTTGCATTTGAAATAATAGTGCTCTCGCTGTTTCAAAGAGATGATATTTTCTTTCATCCACACCATTTGAGATGTATTAACACATGAGGATTGATAGAGAATACTATGTTGGATCATGGAAGATTGGAATGGTGTAGAGAAGTATTTCTTGGCATTAT
The DNA here is from genome assembly GCA_028565735.1 of Pinacopodium congolense. NCBI lineage: Eukaryota > Viridiplantae > Streptophyta > Magnoliopsida > Malpighiales > Erythroxylaceae > Pinacopodium > Pinacopodium congolense. The sequence continues at coordinate 13,855,084 of JAOXYD010000005.1, forward strand.
CACTCCTTAAGGTGCGGATTGAGACATTACATTGTATTTTAATCTCAACACAATAGGTAATAAAATGAGAAAATAATTCAGAACAACTCTTTATTAAATAAAATCAAGTTAAACGAGAGAAATCATCAAAACCATAACAAAATATTGAAAGCCAGTTTTGGACATAACAGGACATAGACCCTAAACGTTAGAATGTACTAGTTTGAATGGAGAAGTAGCCCTTTTATTGATTCAAGGAAAAGAAGACAAATGATGATGTTTAGCAAATTGACAGAATTTACAATCTAAATGAGATACATCATAAAATTGAAGACAGAGTTTCTTTAACAAAGGTAAAGATGGATGTCCTAACTGATAATGAGATTGAAATGAGGTTAAGATGCTAGAGCAGGCAATGGCTTTAGATGCCGAGTCATCCAGAACATAGAGACCTTCTGATTTCGCTCCTTTACCAATAGTGTTCTCTGTCATAAGATCTTGAAAGACACAATAATTAGGAAAAATGAGATATTACAATTGAAGGTACGAGTAAGCTTGCTTACAGATAATAAGTTAAAGGAAAATCCTGGTAAGTTCGAGATAGAAGTCAAGGATAATGATGTATGAGATTAACAGTGCTAGACCCAATAGCAGAGGAGGTAGAGCCATCGGCAAATGTAACGTGAGAGGATGAAAAATGTTTATGAAATGTAGAAAAAAAGCTAAAATTATCTATCATATGATCTGAAGCACCTGTGTCAATGACTCCTTGGGAGGAAGTAGAAAGAAGAATGTAGGTGTATTACTTGAGCCAGCAATAGTGGCAATAGGTTGAGATGAAGTTTTTAGTACTTTTTGATACTGGGTGAATTTGGCAAATTCATCAGCAAATGCAGTAGTAGTCTTTTCAGCAGATAAGTTAGGTATGGTAGTGGCCATAGTATGGGTTGAATGAGATCTTTGGCACTCATTTTGTAATTTTCAGCATGTGCATTTTATGTGACCTGGCTTATGACAGTATCCAAAAAAAATTCCTCTTACATCTTGACCTTTATTGTTCCAATTTCTTATTCCACTTTTATTATTTCCTTGATAAAATGACTTCTCATAAGTCCAACCCACTAGAACACTAGAAGCTTGAGTACCAGGGGAAGCAAATGCACTAATATTGGTGCAGAGTATACGAGTAAATACCTCATGTAGGGAAGAAAGTTTGTACTTGACAAAATTTGAGATTTGATAATTTGAAACTAAGAATTTAAACCTGCCAAGAAACTCATAATGGCCATTTGTTCTCGTTGAACTTGTTGGACGTTGATATTAGGATTAAATGGGAGCAATAAATTTTAATTCCTCGTAAATCTTTTTAAAATTCATAAAATATGACTGAAGAGATTAATCATGTTGTTTAGCTCTCTAAAATCCCTTGCATACTTTATAAATGCGGGAAATATTTCCTTTGCCACAGTATAAGAATTCTAAATAATCCATTAATTCCTTAACATACTCATAGTGGTTGATGAGACTGATAACTTCAGTATTAATAGAATTTCTAATCTGTAGAAACAAACGAGCATTATCTAGTAGCCACTCCTTTCGAGTGTGATCAAATGGAGGATCATCAGTGAGATGATTATCCTTCGAGATGCTCCTTAGATAAATTCGAATGATTTTACACCACTCAAAATAATTATGCCCTGTTAACTTATGTTCGATGATTTTAGACATCACAAGGATGACATCTATCACAACTAAATTCTTATCGTTAGCCATAAATAAGGGATAATGAACAAGCACAGGAAACTTGAGCTAAAAAATAAGATAAAAGCCAAACTTTAGCAACTCCAGGGCACTCAGAGATGGAATTTGGCCAATAAACCACTAGAAAACCTGCTGTGGATGTAGAAAGAAGACCAACAAAAGGTCAAGCCTGTCCAAATATAGGTTTGACCAAAAAACCAACAGCCAAAAATGCTTGGAGCTCCTAAATAGCACAAAAAGGTAAGATCTTGGGATGTGGGTGGGGCGTCAAGGCTTGGAGGATTGGGTTGTCGTTGGTGTGGGTGGCTGGAGGTCAGTGCTGCACGTGCTATCACACGCCGGCTCGTGGGAGAGGAGGCAAAAACTTCGGGAGGCGCAAGGGGGCCACGCGTAGGTTTGTTGGTTGCCAAACGTTGGGGAGGGACCGGTCGGCAGGTAGCAGTTTTGATGATACTGGTGGTGAGGGAAAAGAGAGACTCAAAATGGGTGACCCAAGAAAACTCTCAATAAGTCTCTACACTGACAGACGGTGAGGGAAATCTGCAGACTGGGCAGATGCTGAAGAAGATGCACAAAAAGAAACTGAAACCCTAGGGTTCTGATACCATTTGAAACTTGACAGAGAGAATTTTATTTCATATGTATAATATGTACAGAAAGGGTGAATATTTACAGGATTTTGACTCCAATTAGGGATATAATTCCTACAATTAAAAACTAGAATCTCTATTATAAATAATGAAATTCCTACAATCAAACCTAGGATCTCTAACATAAAAAAAAAAGAATGATAAAATCAAATAAGTTTTTAATTTTCAAATTTTTTATTACAAATTTCAATTAAATACATTTTTTAACTAAAAAATAAAAAAAAACTACAAAGAAAAAATAAAAGTGATACAAGATGACTCCTAAACTATTCTGTCAATCAAGCTGTTCTTCAGTTATTGAATTTATTTCCTTTCCCAAGGTCCACCCAACCACCAAATTTCTCTTGCAACAGGGGAATTTACATGATAAAAAAAGAGAACAATAGAAAAGTACACTCGTGTAAATTTCACTGCATTATATGATGGTTTTTGGTTTTAACTCGTCTGATTGTTGGACTAATTCATTTGATGTATCTTCATGAGCAGGAATCACACATACACTCCCTTATGAATGTTCTTCGGTACTGTAACCTTGACGAATCTCTTCAAGGAGAAGAGAGCCTGGTTTGCCATACGGCCTTGGAACGTTTGTATAAAACCAAGGAGCTTGACTACATGAGTTACATTGTGTTAAGAATGTTTGAGAACACAGAGGTGGTAACTCTTTCTAATTTTTCAGAAGGTTCTACTAATTGCGTGCTTTCTGTTGTTTAGTTTCTTGATGGTTATTGGATAATTTCTCCTTTATGCTAAAATATGATTCCTCTACATCTATTCACCATGGATTAGATTTGTGAAATGCTATGCTTAGTTGATTTATTCTTGAATTTGAAACGGCAGGTTGCTTTAGAAGACCCAAAGCGCTTCCGGATAGAAATGACATTTAGCCGTGGTGCAGACTTATCCCCCTTGGAGGTATGACATCTTCATTGATTAAGGAGGAGTTCTTGTATCCTTATAACCTTCTTTCCACTTGCTTCGTAAAGTATGTCATCACATAGAAACTATTAGAGGACAAAATTTGCTAGAGGTGGAGGGAGTTAGTCAAACTGGACAAGCATAATAAGTAGGGAAAACTTTTTTGCTTTTGTACTTGCTCTCTATTTTCATTGCTGTCTGGGGCAATAGAGCATTCATGGAAATAATAAACTTTGTGAAGATAGATACAGGATGTTCATTTTCATTACAAGACACAGGAATAAACCAGGTACATGGAAAAAGCATGACTTGATATGTTTGGTTTTTAATTCCAGAAGAATGATGGTGAGGCTGCGTCATTGCATCAGGAACATACTCTACCAATAATGGGTCCAGAAAGGTTGCAAGAAGTGGGATCATATCTAACATTAGCTAAAATGGAGAAGATGATACGTCCATTTGCCATGCCAGCAGAAGATTTTCCTCCACCATCCGCCCCTGCTGGATTCTCGGGCTATTTTGCAAAGAGTGCGGCAGTATTAGAGCGCCTGGTTAATCTCTGGCCTTTCCATAAGCATGATAAACATGCTCATGCATGTGGAAAGTAACAAATTGTCATTAACCTTTTCTTTGGCAATCTTTTTACTTTCCTATATCTTTGTTGTCTTGCATTTTGTATGATACTAACTGGCCAACAAAAATTCTGAGCTCTTTAGGGATGAAATTTTGGCGCATACACTTACCACATCCAGCGTAAAGCATGTTAAAGACCACTGATTTCATTTCACGTTATTTTGTTCTTGTTCCAATCATGTCTACATATTTATTATTCGTCCCTATTCTATCATTTATTTTCGGATGCTTTGGTGAATTACTAAGATGATGTCTTTCAATTAAACTAACATTACTCTTTGGATATGATCAAGCTTTGAGTTCTTGCACTTGTGTGCACGAATTACGGAACGAAAAGAGTTTAATGGTTTCCAATTCGCAGAAATTACTGGGGTAGTATTCTATCACGAATCACCGACGGGCAGCAAGTGAGGTTTATATGTTTTAAGTTTTGATTTTAGACAAGTGATAGATCTAAGAAAAAAAAAGATGCAACACAAGGCCAAAAAGGGGAAAACGACACAACTTGAAAGTTCAATTTTTATCATTCTTGAAGACTCCGTTACATTTGTATATATCTTATTTATGACTTCATTAGAACTCTAGAACCTATAGCAATTACTTCACCTAGGTAATGTTGAGCATCTACTCTACAAACTCCTATGATCAAATGAACTTTAGGCACATCAAGTACAGATACATCGAGGATGCTATAATCCTATTTCTAATCTTCGATAGCTTCATCTTGCTTAAGAGTTGAGAAGCCTCTCATGTTTATAAGAAGAGAAATATAAAAATGACAATGTCCTTAGACGGAGGAAGTAAGTTAAATTACTTTGCTTACTAAGGCCATCTTTGCCTTTTTGCCCTTAAACTTTATCAATAGGGAAAACCTCGGGGCCCTTGGAGCCATGGTTCTATTCAAGCAAGCTTTAACTTTAACAATACTATTGTAACTGTTATTGATGTATGAGGTCGGGTGATCTCGTCTTCCTAGTACTTGTGGATTTTTTCAGTGTTTTGGCATTTGCTTAACACGTGATTTTAGATTCGGACTCTTTTTTGTGTGGATTGCTAAAGAGAGTGTCACGAGTTTACAAACAAAAAGGAAAGAAATCCGAGTCTGGTGAACTATTTCTTTTTCCATGAAGATTTAAACAAAACTCAGCTTGGATGAAATTGAAGATTTTTCGAACGAATACAAAGGTTAAAAGCTTTATTATTAAGGAGTGAGTTAGTCACTTGTTTTGAAGTCTAGGTTTTCGAGATTGAATCGTAATCAAAGTGTTTTTTCTAGGGAAGATTAACTTGATATGATCGAATTAGGTTTAATGGAAGATCGCTAATAAGAAGATTTCTAGGTTTTATTACTAAGGAGGTTGTTGCTTCATCAATCATCCTAGGTTTATGAAAAGTAAGGCAGGTTATAAACAGTGAGTAGATTGCATTTGTCGGCCTTACAAATGGTATTCAATTTCATATGAGGTAATTCGGCTAAGATCTTTTAATTAGTTAGGGGAATAATTCGCACGAATAAGATTTTTTGAGGAACATATCTCAAATAGGTCATATATGGTATAGATAAGACTACGCCTTATGGTTAGATAAAGCCTCACTTTCTCTTATTCAATGCTTACTTATCAGCTAACTCGCATGCGTTGTTCGAGACAAGGAGTAGTAATTCTTATTCAAGTATTTCCATGTTCTCTTGAGTGCCTTTTCCTAAAGAAGTGTTTTTTTTTTCATCTTTTGAACTAGTGTTTGTGTTGTAGTGTAACTTTTCAACATGGCTCTACATCTATCTCTAAATATCGTTGGGCACTATTCACTTCCCCATAGAGATGTCAATTGGATGGGTCAGGTCAAGTTTGAATTGGGTCATTTAGAGTTCGGGTCATTTCGGATCAACACCAATTTGGGTTCATATCGGGTTGTTTCAGGTTCGGGTCATTTCGAGTTGAAAAGTTTTCGGGTTTAGGTCGGATTAATTTGGGTTCGGATCAAATTCAGGTCGGGATAATTTCAGGTTGGGTCAAATTCAGGTCGGGTCAACGCGGGTTGATCCGTCGGGTTATATGAAGTTTTATATATGCATGGATAAAAAATTGTGTTTGTCATTTCCCAAATTCTAAATTTTAAATAACAATATGTTTAATTAGTTTTTTGAGATAATTATTCGTAATGCTTTTAATAATTAAAAAAATAAGAATTTTAATTTTTTTTGCTAAAAATTTTAAAATGAGTCTCTTAACTTAAGTTAGTTTTTTTAATCTAAGGAAAAAAAACTTTTTTGTAAGATTTTTAAATTTTACTTATACAAATATAATGATTTATGTGATTAAATAAAAACTAAGTGGGTTATTTGAGAAGATTAAAAGGGAAAA
>JAOXYD010000005.1:13861487-13878403 GCA_028565735.1 Pinacopodium congolense
TTATTGACTGAATCGAATGAATGTTTATTTTATCTATTTGAGATTAAACTTTGTAATAAATCGAGAGAGTGAGCTTAGTAATTTGTGTTAAATATACAACAAGGGTTGGCGTTTAATAGACCTATAGATAACAAGTTTATTGATTTATTAGAAAGAGATTTCACTAGATTAATACACTGTCTATAAGATTGCTTCACAACTATTTTAGTTTTTAGGAAAAACGTTGTAGGCTGAGAGATTGCAAGGATAATCCTAAGTAATTTAATTAGAGAAACTTAGTTGTGCCTTGAGAGAAGTAGCTAAAATATTATAAAATATTGGGCCAAGCATAAATTGAATCAATCAAACAAGAGGAAACAAATATGGATAACAAAAAATTCCTAATCTTTAATCTTAATTTCTTCCGAGTTCTAATTTACTATCTTAATTTCAGTTCACCAATAATTTGCTTTTATTTTATTCTCTGTTAGTTTTATTTCTCGAATTTGTTTCTTAAACAAAGTGTAATCCAAATTAACAGGTTAACTAAATCCAATCCTTGTGGGCTGACATCTGCTTATACTATAAGTTTACAATCCGTTTACAATCTTCTTATAAAAGTGAAGAGTAACCTCCCAAATCAAATTAATATCAATCCATACAAGTGAATACATAATTCATAATATCTTGCTTAATAATAGCAATGCTTTGGGGCTTAAAAATTCAATTAGAATAAATGAATGCAACAATAACTCACAAATTTGTTCTTTAAACTCTTTATTCCCTTTCAACTTTTCTTAATTCATTAAAACTTCTTCAACAACTATGAAAACATGTATCTCTAGCCTTTATGGCCTTAAAATATCATTATTAACTCAGGTAGTTATTATAGACACTCCAAAGTCCATTAGAGACAAACATTAATCATTAAAAACATAGACTAGTAATTACTAGTCAATTAGTTAGGTACGTTGATTGACTAATATGCCATACTAATTAACTAATATATCAACCAATGACACACTATAAACTCATTATGTAAAAATTATAGTATTTTAACCTACATTGGTTAGCTACTAAGACACATTGGTTGATCAATGTGGCACATATTGCAAACTTACAATCTAGAAATAAATCATTTTATTGAGACATTAGTTGAACATTACCTAACATTAATTGACCAATGTACATTAACACCTAATATTAGTTGATTAGTAAGTCATATTGGTTAACCAATGCACATAAAGACATTTTTTAAAATTTTTTCAAACTTTCAAAACCTATTATGTTTAGAAACACTTCAAATATTTCCAAAAATTATCCCAGAGTAGTTTAATGTATTAAGAGAATTTTATTTAAAAATTTTCAAATTTCCTTTTAATTACTAATAATTATATGTAATATATTTAATTACATATTATTATGCAATGATTAAGCCCTTAAAACATTAAATGATCAAAGTAAGACTTATTTAAAAAATTATATTAATTAACTTGTTAAACCTCGTCTATCTTAGTTTTAATCCCATCCTTTATTTGTAAAATATTCATCATATGACATCTCTTTATCTCCAATATATGTAATTGTACATATTTCATATGTTTATATTTTTAAGACATCATAATAAAAAATCATTAGTAGTAGTAATGTTTCATCATCATTAAAACATTGACTACAATCTCCAACGATCTAATAATGATAATAATGCTGATTTACATAACTTTTTGTCTGTACTAAGTTGCTTTTAATTAATTCTTCACCACCTATATTTTCTTTAATATCCCCTAGTTCAACTTTGGTCCCTATAATAATTTAGCACCCTTAACGTCCTAACACACTAAATCTCTACATTGTCTATCATATAATGACTCAATAAATGTCATTATAGTACTAAAGTGATAACTATTATTATAAACAAACTTTATCAAAGAAAAAAATCAATCCTAATCTCCTTCAAAAATATAACACTTATGGTCTTATTATATCATTTAATTTTTTATCAATCTACCTATCTATTTATGGGTGAAAAGTAACATTTAAATATAATTTTATATTTAAAAATTATTGTAAACTTGTCTAAAATTAAAAAGTAAAATGTGAATCCCAATAAAAAATGATGAAAACTAATGCCTAATATAACCTTATTTTCTCAGCCATTCATAAATTTTCCAACTTATACAATATTCTATCCATTAGATTGGTAACTTTGCTATATCCTTTTTCACTATTGGGTACTAGTAATAACATCTCAAATTCTGATACATTTTTTAGTACCAAAAAGCATTGCATACAGTGTACCATAAACCTTAAAAAAAACTCCTCTCATAACCCATCTATATTGGACATAAAAAACTCGTCTTCTATTCACCATTACTCCATGTGATCTTACTAAATAATTTGGCTTCTTCCTTTAATGTATTCTTTATAAAATCTATAATAAAAATACATTTGGAATTTATAACTCAATAATCCTATCTCCTAATTTTATCATAATCTATAAATCACTACAACCACATTGTCAACCTTTAACTACACATCCATGGCTATATTATCTATCAATGGTGTCAAATTATGTCCACCCATATTAGCTAAAATGTTTGAGTTTTTTCTACTCAAAACATTTGCTATTACATTTTCCTTCTATGGATGATAATATATGGTACAATTATAGTCCTTTAATAATTTTATCCTTCTATTTTGTCTCAATTTTGACTCCCTTTGAGTTAAAATATATTTAAGACTCTTATAATTAGTAAGAAAACTAAAAATATCCTTATATAGATAATGCCTCTAAATCCTTCATTACATGCACTATCATTGCTAACTCTAAATCATAAGCGAGATAATTTAACTCGTGAATTCTCAATTAATAAGAAGTGTAAACTATCATCTTTTCATTTTGCAATAATACATAATCTAAACCTCAATTTAAAGTATCAATATATACCTCAAATCCTCCACTCCTCAATAGTAAAACTAGAATAGATTTAGAGGTAAACTTTTTTTTAGTTCATAAAAAATTTCTAACTTCGCTCTATCCATTAATGAGCAACTCCTTTGTTTAATAACTTGGTTAACAAACTAACTATTACCAGAATATGCAATACAATCCTCAGGTGACATTCATACTCCTTTTTACTTTTAAAATACACCAATATATCATCTATAAACATAGTTAAAAATCAATCTAAATACTCCTAAAATGTTATGTTCATTAATGTCATGAATGCCTTTAGTGCATTAATTAACCCAAATGACGTCATTATAAACTCACAATGTCTAGACAAAGTGAAAAAAGTATTCTTAAAAATATCATGCTTTACTATCTATAATTATTAATATCCTAAACTCAAATTGATCTTTGAAAAAATCACAATTCCTCTCAATTAATCTATTAAATCATCGATTCTCAATAGTGATCACTCAATCTTTATCATTAGTCTATTCAACTATCAATAATTGATGCAAAGTCTTATACTGTCATTCTCCTTTTTTCATTAATAAAACTAAAGCTTCCCATAGTGAAATACTCAATCCATTGTAATTCAATCTATAAATTCATATTTGTTACTTATTTAATTAACCTTAGTTCTTAATTAATGGTCAACAAAAGCTTCAAACCCATTTATTAAAATATTTCACAAACTCTAGTATTAATTAGTCATACTCAATTAGTCAATAACTATTAGTTAAAACAATAAGATATGCTAAAATAAAAATCAAATTAATATTATTCTAAAATAAGTATATAATGAATTTGGAATACCTTGCAATATACTGGCCCACTTAGATGCTCAATGAGGTAAGAGCATAAACATTAGAGAGAATCAAGCTACTATAATATATCTCTTAAAAAATAAGGGATTGAGCAACTTACTCAATAAGGGAAGTTAAAGTGTATAGATAAAGATATGTTTCTACATGTATAATTCCTAATTAAGCATAGCATTAATGAAGCTAATCCATCAATTAATCACACTATAAAACGTAAAAATTATAAACATTTCTTATTCTATTTCACATTTTAAGATCCTGCTTACCTAGTAAAGTTATACTTAAAGTTTTATTGATCAATCACAATATCATAACTCAATCTTAATATAAGCTATATTATCATATTAAGCAATATAAGACGCCTCTCCATCTCTTTAGGTACATCAGCACCACCTTAGTGTTTAACATATATAGCATAGGATATTCTCTTCTCTTGAAATACTCTGACCCCACTTCAATGCCAAATAAATAACAGCGTAGGATATTTTTACTCTTGAAATATCCTTTCATAATTCAGTGCTTTGCAAATAACAATACAAGATATTTCTTACTTCCACAATATCATTCATCATATCTCTACTAATAACACAATTTTAACTATTAAATATACCTTATCCTAGATAAACCATGAATTCTCTAGCTCCTCTTTTGCCAATTATGCCATCGGTCATGGGGAGCAAGACCCTAAACCTCATAATAAATCATATCAAAAGGTGTTAAATAAATATAGTCACTAAGGGAAAAAGATAAAGCATGACTTTTGGAAAGCTGACATAAAACACAATCAAAATGTTTAGATTTAATAGAGCTTAAAGAGTCACTAGAAACTAAGGAGCCTAAAATGGCATTAAAATAATGGCTAAACAGGAATACCAAATATGAGAAGTGATGACACCAATAGGAAGTTTGGAAGGAAGATGCAAGAAAATGAGTTCAAATAGTCATTTGACCTTATACCTTGTTCCAAGATTCTTGCCTGTTTATGGATCATATATAGTACAGCCATGACTTGAAAAGGATAATTTAACACTCCAGTAGAACACAAGTTTTAGAAGGTGTAAAAGACCAATTAGGAGATGCCTCTAATTCTTTCTTCCCCAGTACAGATTTATATACACATTAGATAACGAACATCTCTAGAAAATTGAAACTCAGATTGTCGATGCCTTTACCCCCAAAAGATCCAGATACTTATGTATAAATTCCAACAAGAAATGGTGTTGACTTGCTAACCTTGTCATTGTCTTTATGAGAAGACTTGGAAATGGGTTCAAGCAATACACAAGATTTTAGAAGGGATATCTTTAGGTATGGAGTCATGATAAGCACGTAAAAATGTTTTCTAAAGAGAATTGGGGTAGAGACAACTCCACTCTAAGGACTAACTATAAGTTTCAACACCAATAAAATCAAATAGGATTGCCTTCACTACTACACCTTCAAGCAAATAATCATTTACATCATCATAAATTGCTACAAAGGATGGTATCTTAACAATAGGATTTGAATCAATCCTCTCCACCACTTCGAATGATAAGTAGTAGGAAAAACTTCACAATATATCTCAAGCTCCCATCCACCTACAAGGGCAACATTCATTGCTACTCCAACAAGTAGTATCATCAACAAACTCAATCAAAGAAAAGCTACCTTATACATCCATTTGAGCCCTCATTTTTTTTATGCACCCTAAATTTCAAATTTCAATCAAAATCTAAACTCATCTTCGGCACCAGAAGATCTCCTATTAAGCTTTGACCTAATGGCTTCCACTTCAGTCATATTGTCGCAACGACACATAAAAATCTTAACTTTCACATAAACTATTTATGAATAATAGTAATTTTGCAAGAGCTCTATAAGACTCAAGATAATATCCAAATTTCAACGTTGAACCATGAATAAAGAGATAACCATAAACAAGACCATGTGATCAAGTCCAACAAACTCCAATTAAAACTCCTACAATAGTGGTAAATTTTCCAAAACAGCAAGTAAAATCAACCACATTTTGGGACTAGAAATCTTATAAGAAAGAGAAGTGTACCTTAAACGCAAATTTTGAATTACCCAACTTTTCAATAAGCCTCTCTAGGGTTTTCCCACCTAAATACCAATTACACGACTCTCCATTATTTAATCTCATGAACATTATTAAATTTGTATTTTTCATCTTACATTGGATCGCGAGCCATGGATGTTCATGGTTCACTGGCTATAGTTTTCTCATTATCGAACTACATGTCATCGATATTTCTTCAGCAATTTTCAACTTTCTCCTCACTAGACTGTTGTGCATTGCATTTGGGTTGGGCAATGTTTGAATTTCCATAAACAATTCAGAAAAGGAAGCCGGAGAGACTTCTTATAAAAGCTTTTAATACTTTCTTAATTGACAATTGTGCTCCTTATATTATGAAATTACTATTTCATCCTTCTATTATAAATAATATATTTCAAAATTTCGAGACTTATATAATTGCTACCTTCATTCTTCCCTTTAAGGAATTTGCAAAGCTATAGTTTTTAAGGTTTTAGATATTAGGAAAATGTATCCAATATAAATAGATCATTTTGATTATCAATTCAACATATTAAATTCATAATCGACATATGTAGTAATTAATCCTGTGGTACAAGACTAGCAATCCAATGTTACCAGATTAAAGTCCAACAAGTTCTTTATTATTGCATTAGTCCAACAACATAACTACGTACACCAACACATGTATACATATATAATATTTATAATTATTAATCCACGACAAGTTGAAGGACACAATGAGAAATATGATTTAGAAGGACAGAGATTCCATGAGCACTGAAGCAATGATGTCCTTGGCGAGATACGAATTGGTATAGGCGTCATCGTCCTTGTATAGAACATCCATCATGCGTGCAAGATTCAATATACATTCCAGGTAAAACATCGGCACTGGGGTTGGATTCAGGCATTGCTCATTTACATCTTTCCATGCATTGGCAATTTCTTGGCGAAGATATTCAATCGCATCTTCCTCTGAAGCATCATACTGCTTCATGTAGCATTCTACCCCTGAAGCTACATGGTTCCTCTGTTGCTCGAACTGCAAAATGCAAAGGTTTTCTCGTTAGAGTTGACAGCTTCAATTACAGCCACCACTACTGCACCAGCGACATTAATCTGAAACAATCACAGTATTTTGCTGTTGTCCTTATCCTTGTCATATCAATGGCGCAGAGGTGTCTCACTAGTTATTTGAAATTTGTTTCATTGACTTTTTCTCTCAGGCTACATCCTGTAATTACCTTGTGGGATACGATGTCATCCATGAATCTGCAAATGATGGATGAAGCTTCAACAATCTTGGGGAAATTTTGCACCCATTCAATAGCCTCCTTTGTTGATGCTTCCACAATACCCAAAAATGATACCATCGATAACTTTTGATAGCAGGTAGTGCGAAGGGCAATTTGCACATACTCCTCAAATGTTGGAACGTAGCATTCATCACGCCACTTAGATTCAGCATAGAAGTATCGGACTGCTTCTTTAATCTAGGAGAACTGTATATATTAGCAACTTAAAGAAGACTTTTTCCAGGCTTAGCTGAGCAGGGCTGAGGAATTTTTAGATATATGTATTTATAGGGATATAAATTATGTCTAAGTGAAGATCAAAGGAAAAAAAAAAAAAAACATTTATGAAACGTAGACATCAATGCTTACTTCTTCTTTAGCATACTGAATAGCAAAAGACATTCCTTGTTTCTCCATTTCCTCTTCAATATCACTATAGAGTCGAAATAGCATAAGACAGACCTTTCTCATGTTCTCGGGAAGCAGATCAGCAGCTTCAGTGTCCCACCTATAATCAAATTCAATACTTTGCTAAAATATATTTGTTTAAAAATTAAATGAAAAAAAATCAGAGGGAAAAAAACAAGATGGATATAGCTAACCTCTGGATGGATTCCGTGAGGAGTTGGAGTTCTTCGGATGTCCCATATGCATCGTAAGTATCATCTAAGATCGACAGCGTAGCTATGATTTGAGTAAATATTTTTCTTGCCAAAGTATATTTGGGCTCAAAGTATACGCCAAGAGCCCAAAAGTAGCACTCCACAAGCCTGTCTCTTGCGTAAGGAAACTTAGTAGATACCTCTTCGTTTTTCCACCAGCTGATAATTAACAAAAAGCATTAAAAAATGAATAGAACAAAAGAAATGAAACATCTCCCTCTTCAGATCGCATTGAACTGCAAATTTAATGCACATATAATAGATTGTCCCACCATTTTAAAATTTTGAATGGACCACTCGACCATACACGCATCCTTTTATATAGCGGCGTCAGGTTTTTTAATAAAAAAGACAATTTTTTCAGCTACTGAAATGTCAAGAAATGACCTCTGAGTCCGTTTTCAACATATTGGGCAAGATTTGAGGACCCACTAAGGAGCCCCAGTTGTCCCCCCTCACATGGGGAGAGCGAGATCATTTTCATAAATCTCTAAAACTCAGGTGAAAGGAAGCCCCAAGTTAAATCGTTTAAAATTTTAAAATCGTTTATTAGTGAAAAAGAAAATTTTGTCAGCTATTGAAATGTCCAGAAATGACCACTCGTAATCGCACAACTTCGTCAGTCATTAAAAAAACTAAAAATAATACTAGTTAAGATCATTTTGGCTCTAGCAGAGACAAAGCAATTAAATTATATTAGGTTTATTGTAAATGTGAACCATAACTAAAAATGTTAATACTAACTCTGTGATGTCACTGAGCTCCTTCTGATGAAATCTCTGCAACAGGTTGAAATCCATTTGTGCAAACTTCAATAGGGTTTCGTTATGAGATACTTCTTTGGAATACATAGAAATATAGTGCCTTGTTTCCAACCTTGGTATGCATTTACGTATAGGTCGGTTCAGGGAGTGCCTGACTTGTTCTGCTAATTCACTGCTTAATTGGTTCAATACAGATTGAAGTCCTGTTGTAGTGAAAGTTATAGCTTCATCTAAGATATCCTCTCCACGGATTCCAAGATGTCCTGCCTCGTATAAACTTAGCATTCCTTGAACGTCTTTAAGCAAGCATTCTTTAAATTTTCCTGTGCTGTCTTTGAATTTTTGAAACGTGTCTGCATGATTACAAGCATAAATATTATAAAATTAGAAACATTTTGTGTTTTGTTTCAAAGTATATGCATACATAGATATATCAGTGATGGTATAAGTGATAAATTGCTTCGCTTACCACAAGAAAGTTTGATGCCTTGCTGTCTAAGTAATCGAAATTGAAGAGCGGTTGTGTAGAGATCATACTCAATATCATGGTTAAAATTAGCAGCTATCTCATGTAACGCATCTTTGATCTCAGCCTCAAAATGATATGCAACTCCCAAACGTTGGACTGAATCAATCATGTTCAACTTTTGCGATAGCCCATCTGAAGGATTCGTCAACATTCTTCTCACCTCGTCTTTGAGTTCTTGGAGTTCGGGTGGAACCGTAATGGTTGATGTCTGGAAAACAAAATTTGAACTGTTAGACTCTTCAAGATTGTCTTGTTTTAACGTTAATATGAGTGAGAAAGAATCAATCTACGTCTGAGGGCATATAATTAAGTAGAATTAGCCCCATATATATTACAGTATTGATAAGTAAAATGGATATAGAAAAGGGCATTTATGTATTTAAGCTTCTCGATGTATTAAACAAAATAACCGGGAAGATAAGTGGATGTTACAAGAATCGAAAGATTGCCATTTTTCCATAAACTTTTGTTGGATTATAATCTTACGAGCTATTTGCTATCAGTTATATTTTTTATTAAAAAAACTATTTTATTAGCATTTGTAATGAAAAAATTAAAAATAAAATTTCATTTAGTTAAAATTTTTATAAAAAACTAATTTAATAGTGACAATTAAATATGAAATAAATTTAAATTTTTATGTGAAGATATTTTTATATATTTTAAAATAAATATTAATTAATTATATAAATTATTCAATATAAAAATTTTTATTTTAAAAAAATGTTTTTAAATTATGAAAAAATATAATATTTTAATTTCTTTACTTCTATTTTAGTTTTTCTAATTCTAAAAATAAGAAATAAAGCAGAATATATCAATAAGTTTTCTTCTTTAATTTCTATATTTAAAAAAATAGAAATAAGAAATTAAAAGCAGAAGTGAAAACAATAGGTATAGTAAGGTATAGACAAATATGAAATTACCATTTGTAAACTAGGAGGTTAAGAATGAGAATCACCGTGAAGACTTACATTTTTTTTTTTTTTTTGGTCTCACCAAATGGTAGGATACAACTGTAGTAGAGACCATCAAGCCTAGCTTTAGACGATAACCAAGTGACTTTATTTTGTATAGAATCAACATCATAAAAGAGTTCCTTTTTTTTTCTTAGTCAAATAAAAATCATAAACAGCTTCCCAATTTCCCTAAGCCTGAAAAGGAAGGCCATATTCTGGCCCCTAAAACAATGTACTTCAATTACCTCAGATTCCAAAAAGCAGAGAAATTGATCCCCCCAGACCGAAGGATGAAAAGTAGCAGAAGGACGATTGACAGAGGATGTGAGAAGATATTGGACTGAAAGGGGAACTGCAGAAGCTGGGGAAGACATTGTTTTAATTTACTTGATAAGAAAGGTAGAAAGCTACCGATAAAGCTTGACTGCTCTGCTATATGTGATAATGTCAGCTTGAGAGCTCCCATATTTATAAGGAAAATTTTCCCGATAATGGAATTTTTCTGAGGAATTACAAAATGGGATAACCATTTTTTCAGTCCACAAGTAGTAATAGTTTTATCTTCCTGCCAGTTGTTTTAGGGCTTGGAAGAGAAAATCCAATCTATCGAGAATTGGAGGGTTGAAAGTATGTCCAACCACTAGTTGTTTAGGGAATGTTTGATATTATTATTGGTTTTAATTTTTATTCTAATTTTTGTATATTTTTATTAATTTTTGTATATTTTCTAATTTTTGTATTTTTTAATTTTTTTAGAGTATTAATAAGTTATTTTTATATTATTTTTTAATTTTTTATTTAGTAAAATAAAAAATAAAAGTTATTCCAAACATAATTTTAGTAACACTTTAAAGGTCCAATTCTTATAAACTCAACCTTCAAACTAAATTTGGACGTCAATCCCAATCGTAAAGGATTTAAATATAAGCATTTCTCCTTTTTTTTATACACAATGATTAACTTTTTATCCAAATAATTATAGTATTAATTTTGATTAGAACAAAAGCTTGTTTAAACTCTTTATCATGATAGAAATCAATTTTTTAAATTAAATTAATCGACATATTAAGAGTTTATTTGATTATTTGTCTATAAAATTTAGGATTTTTTTTATTTTGTACTTGAATGAGGGGTATTTTAGTATTTTGCATACATATATTTTGTAATTTTCAATTAAAATGAGGGTATAAATGACATTTTGAGTTAAAATAAAGTGAAACCCATATCATAAAATAATAAAATCTCTGGGGCTCACGTGGGCCCCACCAGGAACTGCCGCAACCCCCGTTCGTAGTCTAGTCCATTCAAGAAATTGTGTGTGCTGGACTGGTGTACCGACGATCTGCTTGTGCTTGCCAAAAGTTGCGGAAGAATTGGGTTAAGGAAAACCCACACGACAGGTAAACCTTATTTAAAAGTTTTAGGGTTAAATAAATTTTATTTATATAATAAATAAATCAATTTTAAAATAAAAATATATTATTCATTATGATTTTTTTAAAGTTGGGACAACTGTGTCCCGCTAATTTCAAATTATTAATCAAGTTAATAGGCAAGAGCAGCAAATTATTAATCAAGTAAATGAAGTGGGTTTGATATCATGTTTATTTTTGTTCTTGATTTCTATTTTTTAAAATATAAAAACTATAAAAATTAACATAAAAATTAAGAAAAATAACACATTAAGTCAATATAAAAATTTTAAATTTAACAAATTTAAAAAATATACAAAATTAATACACATATATAAAAATTAAAAATTAAAACTAACAACAATATTAATTATCTTACAAAAATTTGTTGGGTTTGGAAACTTTTGATTTTCGTGTTGATGACATGCTAGGTTTCTAACGAGTGATGTCACATGCCATTATTTTTTCAATCTAACCGCCTAGTAAAGAGAGGATGCTGATGCATCGGTGATCTTAAAGAAATGTTTAATTGAGGGAATGTTTAATTACGAGAATGTTTAATTAAGTTATAAATTATAATTTTTTATAGTGATTATTATGTTTTTTATTGATTTTTATATTGTATTATTGTGTTTTTTATTAATTTTTATATTTTAAAATTAAAAATTAAAAATAAAAATAAAAATAAAAGTAAACATGACTTAAATTGTTTAATTTGTATATTTAAAAAAATAAAAAATAAATAAAAAATAAAAATAAAAACAAAAGTAAACGTGGCCTAACAGAGAGGATGTTGATCCATAGGATAGCTACGGAACTGAAATCCATTATTGAGGACTCCTCAACCGGAGATGCCCCAGTCAATTCTCGCAGAATGAGAGAACCCAAAATTTCCTCCAATTACAGCCACTTGAGTGTGCATGTGCAAGCTTTCAATTCGTCATGTGCATGCTAGCTAGATTTATACTTCAATGACAAAAATTGAACCTATCATAGAGAGTAGAAAAATAGATATGAAAATGAATAGCAAATCAGGATACATCTAATGATACTTTAATTGAAAGATACCTAATTAAACAAAGTTTTCTACGAAAACGGAAAAAATAAAATAAAATTAGAAATGAAGAGGCCTTAGAATATATGCTATTATGTTTCTCTTTATGCCATTATAATTAGAATTGAAATAGAAAACAAAAGACAATTAAAATCAGTACTATTTATCAATTTTCAATTGGAATTTAATGACAAGTTCGCTGCTTTCACATATGACTTTCTTCTGCCACTGTGAAAGTCTGTTACGCGCTGGCAAGGTGAGAATGGGTGATACAGAGAAATTAGGTATGTTTCGAGCACCACGGTGGAATCTTCAGAAGTGCCGTGCTTGACGATCACGTGGCAGGGACGTTACGGCTGGTTTCATAGTTGGGCGCGTTCAAAAAGCAACGATTCGTCGTCAAGATTTACTTATAAAGCGCGTATTATTATTATTTTTAGAGGCCATGTAATTTTGTATAACTTTAAAATATAAAAGCAACATTAAAATGTTGGGAGAAAACACTTTTGATTGTAAGAAGAAGATACATTTATATATAATACAAGAAAATTGTTGAAAATACAAGTTAATCAATATTAATAAATTAATAGATCTAATTGATTCTAAATAATGAAATTATGATTATAATACAATTATATGATTCTACGAATCATAGGAAAAAAAATAGGCAATTTGTATTTTAAGCAAACACGATTCCTTTTTCAAGCGTAGATTTCAAGTGCAAAATGAAACTTCTTCTTCAGGTCGCATTGAACTGCAAATTGTAGATTGGACCATTTGATACTGGCTGAAAGAATCTGACCTTTTTATTACTGGCTGTTTTCTGTCCTTTTCCAGAGTGGTGTGGTGGTGTGGTCCTGTGATTTTGTCCATTCAATGAAAAGAGCATTTTCAACGTTTTAAAAATGAAAAAACTAGGCAGTGTAGCCCCTCGTAGAGCTCACATGGGTTTCACGAGAGTTTATAAATTTTTTGTAATTTAAAAAAAATGAAGGGTATTTTAGTATTTGTTTAATAATTTTTTATTTTAAATAAAATCAAGAGTAAAAATGAAAATAAACATTTTAAAAAATGTGATTTGATATTTATATATTTAAATAATGATAAAATAAATTAAAAAAAGATAAATTTGATATTTTTAATTAAAAAATTATATAATTTGTATGGGACCTGCGTAAGCTCTACACGAGATTACTGAAATCCCCTCCCTTGAGAACTCTTTCAAAAATGATCGCATAATTTTATCAGTCAGGAAAAAATAATATTAATTAAGTTATTTTGACTCTAAAAGACACCAAATAATCAAATTATAAGAACTAACTAGCGATCAGGATTTAAAAGACACAAAGTAATTAAATTATAGGACCTGACTAGGATGTCAAGAGACCTAACTAGGGGATCAGGCTCTCCTAACTCCTCCCCCCCAAAGTTGGTCCCCCTCTAATACAGAGGAGGTGTTTTTGTAAAATTCATCATTTAACAAAAATATCTCATATTTATTAAAAGGGCCACCTAGAGGGCCAAGAGAAGCTTGCCCCTTAGGTTTTCCTTAAATTATATTAGGTAATTTGTAATCGTGAAACATAATTAAAAATGTCAATATTAACTCTTTAATGTCTTTGAACTCCTTTTGATGAAGTCTCTGCACTAAGTTAAAATCCATTTTCGCATACTTTAAAAGGGTTTCATTATGAGACACTTCTTTAAAGTACATAATGCCTTGTTTCCAACTTTGGTACATATTTACATATAGGCCGGTTCAAGGCATGTTTGACTTGATTTGTTAACCCAGTGATTAATTAGTTCGATAAAGACTAAAGTCCTGCTATAGTGAAAGTTATGGCTTCATCTAAGATATCTTCTCCACAAATTCCAAAATGTCCTGCCTCATATAAACTCAGCATTCCTGAAATGTCTTTAAGCAAGCACTCCTTAAATTTTTCTCTGTTATCTTTGAATTTCTAAAATATATTTGAATAATCACAAGCATAAATACAATACAACTAGAAACATCAGTGATTGTATATTGCTTCAGAAGAAACAAGGCTTACCGCAAGAAACATTTAGGCCTTGATGTCTAAGTAATTGAAATTAAAGAGCAACTATGTAGAGATCATACTCAATCTCATGGTTGAAATTAGTAGCGATCTTGTGTCATACACCTTCGGTCTCAGCCTCAAAATGATATGCAACTCCCAAACGCTGGACTGAATCAATCTGTTTAATTTTGTGATAGCCCATTTGAAAGATTCATCAACATTCTTCTCACCTCTTTGAGTTCTTAGAGTTCGCATAGAACCGTAATGTTTGATGTTTAGAAAACAAAATTTGAATTGCTAGACTCTTGTTGCGTTAGTTAGGTGATTACAAAATATGAAGTGCTTTTAACGATTTTACTTTGAAAACCAAAATAAATTTAATTAAAAACCAATGTTACGAAAAGCAAGTACATCTATCGAATAAGTAATAAAGTAGAGTAAATTTAAGACCCCGAGTATCGAATCCACGAGGAACTTGTAATTGGTTAAATACTAGATTAATCAAAGTAAAATTATTTAGGAAATTTCAAATTAAATGGTTCTAATTGTTGTATGTTAAGATTTTAAAGCAACACTTTTTTTATTCCATTACCTTTTCAAATTATAACAACAAATTATGATTTGTGTTGCCTTTTTATACTACTAAAGGCAACACTTTAAAATGTGTTGCATTAGAATAACTTTTAATGACACTTTTTGAAGCCATTGCAATCATACTATTGCTTAAAGCTCTTTTTACCATAGTGAGAAATCGAAAAAGAAAATACAATAACCAATACAAAAATACAACTACAACAAAAACTAAAACCCATAACCTAACTAAACATGTCCTAAACTTTTCATGATGCTTTGCCAGTTAGCAATTAAAGTTTGTCGAGCATTTCACTAAACTAGCTATGGAAATCGTTCGAGCCGACATTCTTCTTTAAAGTGACTCGTACATAGAACCGAGTGTTAGAATTTAAATAAGATGACGACATATGCAACAAAAATAGTAATCACGTATTTGAAGTACTATTTTTTTATTTTATTGGTTAAAGGACTTAGAAATCTTTTACATAGAATCTACAATCCACACTTTTTGATGATTAAGAACTTATCCTTTAATTTTTTTAATATAAAAGCCTTATATGGTTTAAATTCAAAACTCAATTATCCTTAGTAGTTAATTATATGATAAATAACTAAAAATCCTCATGGACATATGTGTGTCATTTAGTTTCTCCCACTCATACATGTGTGTCATTCATTATTTTCCACTCACACATGATAAATTTTAATTCAACTGAAACTCTACAGTTCTCATACTTGTCCATTAACTAACGTGACTAATATATGACGAAAGTACATTATCATATATATATTAGGAATGTATGACATCTCGATTAACAAATCAATATTAGAACTTATGTATCCTTTAATAGATATTGTATGCTATATCATATGTCATATCTCGCATTTTCAATTTTCTTTTGATCTCATTTATTTTATAATATCATAACCGTATTCAATTTCTCCATTAAAGAGATGATGATCATCTTTGAATATTTTTTATGAAAGTCAATGATTAAAATAAATGACCTTCCTCTATTCTCAATTCTCTTTTGAATTAAATTAATTTTCTTTTCTAAACTTGTTTCGTATGATTGCAACTTACATAATCTTTTGGTAACAACCTAAAATAGCAAACCTTAAATTCAATTCTCAAGAATTAAATAAGAGTCATTATGATATATGATGAGACTTTTCTCAACCTCAAAAGTCTTATACAATGTAAGATGAGATTTTGAGACTTACATTAATCTCTTTTGTAGTCATTTTTTGCATACATGATACAAATCATGTTATCCATTTTGTTTAACTTCAACGTCTTTCATTTAAGAAATATTGTATAGATGATAGTTCAAATATAATCAATGTTTAATTTGAGTTCACTTATCTACTCTAAAAATTTTCAAAACTCACATCTAGTAACGTAAGATAAATATAGTGATAATTCAATCACTTTGAACCAATTTCCTTATGACATTTATAATTTAAGTTCCAAGTTCTCAATTATCACCTAGATAATAAACTTTAAACTATTTTATCTCCAGTGATCATAAATACTAGAGGCGATTATACGTGTAAGAGGACCAATTTATAATCTATATCATATAATTTTGATTTATCCTAAAATATATCTATGCAAAAACAAATATATTCATAAATCAAATGATATATAATGTATAATCTTTATCATACATGTACATCTAAATATGATATTACAATGAGTGAACATATATATATAAATTTTTATCGTTACATTTTAACACCTAGGTAGTCTTAGTGACTTTCCATGATGAATGTACAAATTACGAGAAATTGATTTTGTCATTGGGTCTGTCACCATATCTCGTGTAGAT
>JAOXYD010000005.1:13883824-13896434 GCA_028565735.1 Pinacopodium congolense
TTGGCTCACCATTAGATTAAACATGGTGAGGACTCATATCTAGAATTGCTCATCTTATAAAATAACCATCCTTCTAAAGATACCAGCTGGGAGTCATATAATTTATTACAATAACGATATCCAAATTATCACCTTGAGAACAAGTTGACTTCCAAGGGAAGGGTACTGATAGACCACTAAAGACGTATCTTCACAAAAAGACCAAGTTAAAGGCAGATAAGGAAATTATTTGGCAGTTGTTAGAGGAAAAATAGGAAGAGTTGAGTAATTTCATATTTTTAGAAGTAATGGAAAAGGGATAAGTATTGTTATTTTTTATTATCGTATTGTTAATTGTTATTATCTACAAATAGGACTCTAGAAGTTAGTATATAAATAGGCCTCTAGTAATTATCATTAAGTGTACATCTTTCTATTTTTAGTGTATTCTTAGAGTTTTGGCAGTACAAATTGTCTTTTCTACTGGTGCGGTACTTTGTGAGATTTTCAGCACTTCTTGTATTAGTTTATTTGCATTTAATAAAATTTCACATTTCTTATTTCCTCCTAGTTCTACCAACTATATATGAAGGTTTCTAAAAATTAAAGCATATTTGTTTTTAATCTTATCTTCAAGAAAATTATGTACTAAGAGATTGTTATAGGTAGAAGGAGGTGAGTAAGTGAAAATGGTGTAACAAGTGCAATAGTCGGGACACTCCATCAGCAGCAGCAGCTGGGATACACACATTAGTAACAAAGGAAAAAACAAGGTGAGTATTTGAGTTGTGATTTTTTGTTGTGTTTTTAAGTGGGGCTCATAATACCAAATACAAAATTTTGAAAATTTTTTTAAAAAATAAGTCATTGATTAAAAATTTTAAGGATTAGACTTTTTTTAAAAAAATTTTGAAATGTAGATTTTTTTTAAATGTAGACTTGTTAAAACATTTTAAAATATTAAAATCTAACCTAAATTTTATTACAAACTTTAAAATCTATTTTAAAATTTTTAACCAATAATATAATGATATTCCCGCACTTATGCTACTATGCTATTCAAGTTACTTATAAGGTACGTATTCTATATTTTGGGGCTTACAGCAAAGACATGTTTCTCCAGCCATTTGATAGGAGAGAGATCAATTGTTGTTTGTTTAGGACATGGGACGTTCTCTAAGACCTTATTGGAGAAAAAAGCGGAGTGGATAAACTTTGTGATAAGAAGCATTAGCATAAGAAATCCAAGTTGACCTGACTAGGATCTTCCATTTCAAATAACACGTCTTTCTCTGTCGACCTTACTCATGCTGCTACGGTTAGTTGAAAAGTTGCTGAAAGAAGAAACCATAAATGTATTATATAAAACAACTTTCATATAAAGATAAAATCAAACTTACCTCCGATTTGAGCTGTGGTGGCATAAGAAGGGTAATAGGATTAAGGGAAATTGGGCCTAAATTATACATAAAGAAAATAAAGGGATAACAATAACATGTAGCTGCTGATGACTCGTCCAACTTTCAAACTGGCATCATATCATATGCTCAACAACATGATAGTTCAAATTATGAACGAGTTACTTTGAGATGGTGAAAGAATATAATACAAATTGGCCTACAACAACCTCAAAACAAAATAAAAATAATTTTACTTTTAAGATACATTCTTTACACTATTTTCACCACTCCCACTCCCTCCCGTCTTATACATTATACTGTGAACCAAAATACCAGAAGAAAACTATCAAGTATCTTCCACCCCACACTGAATCACCATCATCAAAAATTTCCTCAACTTTGCAGATCAAGTGTGTGTGTTTTGTGAGTCTTCTCTCCTGACAGAAATGGCTTATTTTCCTGTTGAGTTCAAACCTGCGGAACAAATGTGATTATAAAAGAACAGGGTTTTCACTCTTTCATACGCTCTTATCCTCTTCTGTCTCATCATCATCATCATCTTTTGAAGCAACAGTATTTTCACCATTCCTTTCTTTCTTTTCAACTAAACCAATATGGCCATCCGGCTTTCCCCCAGTTAGAGATTGACCTTCCTCATCATCCAACTCTTCTCCTATATCATCTGAGTAAGCATAACTGCACAAGATTGGTGAAAGCACAAAATTTAGGATAAAATTCAGTCACACTGCCTTCCTAGGATATGGAAGGAAAACTGTAAAGGCAAGATTTGAATGCATAGTTTGTAAACTTCATTCTGGACTTCTAGTGAGAATATAACTTTCACTGGAAAATTAATCTAACCGTTGAGAATTTTGAGATGGGGCCCAAAGATAGCAGATAACACACAGCAATACAAATGCAAGAATGTCCCAGAATGCAGTGATGATCCAAGCACTTTGCCATCGTTCATTGAATGGGTCTGTTGCTTTGAAGTAGACCTGACATAGTGCATACCATATCAATGAAAACATATTCAACTTAGTAAGTAGCATATTCAGAAGAGCAAGTATTGAAATCTATTTACAAGGAGAATGATGTCAATGGAGCAAGAAACTGTATCATAAAGAAGCAAAACACTCAGTGACCGGGCAATATAGAAGTTCATAAAGAGGAAAGAAAAGCTAACAGAACATCTACCAAGTGGTCTGAAGAAGTATTTATCAAATTCTGTTACAATAATTGAAACCAAATCTCAAATAGAAAGCTAAAAACTGATGCTTAAAGGAATGGGTCGCTTCGTTTCTGGTCTAGGGAGCTGAATTGTAACTTGCCTTCAATTTTCACAAAGTATGAGTCCTTCAATACATATCAAGTTGTGTAATAACAATTCTGTGTCAGACCTAAGAATTTGAATCCTTGGAACCTTCGCTGATCTATTCACTTCTTGAATTTCATGAGGAATTGGAACCATAATTCCAACTTATGGGCAAACTGTAGAATAGGATTAGATAGCCTTGAACAATTCAAAATTCCAGTTATAAGATGTTCCAAGAACAAGCTATTGAAAATAGGCTTCTAGAAGAAATGTAGCCCTTCAATTCAAAAGGTAATATTTCATTTAATACAAAATAAAAATCCATGTTTCTCTTGTGCAACCTATCTCCACATCAAAGACATGCAACTGTATCATCAATAGTTCAACAATTTAAAAACCTGATGCACAAATGAGGTCATCTTAGATAAAAGAATTGCTACAGGACCTCAAGTGTAGTAGACAACTATAAGAAAAACTTGTCCTTCAAATAATTCTGCTTAAGAAAGTTTATTTACTTAAGGAAATTTATATTAAGGTCGATTTCTTAGCTGCGATGACACCTGGCTCAAATCAGTTCATGTAAGACATAACTTATTCAAATTCCTCTTAATCTTAAATAGTTAAAGGTTGAGTGAAATGGTCAAACATTGACTGTTATCTTTACGTTCGATAATATTTATCAATGACATCAGCAGCAGCATAAGACACAAATGTTTGCCAATTATCACGAACCATAGCTAGAACAGTCACAAGGATGGTTGGCTACACCATTTTGTTGATTATTTATTGTGTGTTTCCAATAATTCGTACTGTTTTTAAGAAGCGTAATGGCTCACTAAGTCTATTACTGAACAAAAACTTAATTACCAACTTTGATAGCAAAAACGAGTATCAGAAAAACAACAAGAAGCCTCCTAAATACTTGTCCACCTGAACAGAAGCTTGCTTTTCAATATAAAAGGAGAAGAAGATGGGTACCAAAATGCTTCAAGAGGGATAGACGTGCAGCAAACAACTCAAATTACAAGTATTGCATCAGTTCATATACAATAATCTGACTCCATATGTAGCACAACAATAATAAATAATAACAAGAATATTTAAAAGCTAGGGAACCAAGAGACAATGAAATAGAAAAGTGTGCGAGGCAAGCGGCAAAGAATAATGATTAGAGGAAGACTAGGGAAGAAAAGTGTCAATTGGTCAAGCAGATTCACAAACAACTGAATATGACAAGCTAGTTAGGCTATTGCACTATTTTTAGATTTCTGATATCCGAAATGAAAGGGGAAACAACATATGCCTGGCTAAAATGAAATACCATTATAGCTCAATATCCAAAGACTAATGGCTAGACTTGAGCCAAAAATTAGCATGCCTAATGTCTTCCACTGGCGACTCATCAATGACCTTCACTGTGGGATTGTATTTACCATACAAGCATTGCTAGAGAACAAGAATAAGCCAAGCTCAAAACAAGTCTAGATGCAGAATTTGGCAAAAGCAATAGGAATTTCATAGTTTTATGATGACCATATCACAATTATCACAACTTCATAAGACCAAATGACTTTCAGATTATAGGAAAAAATATGTGAACCCAGAAATGTAGATACCAAAATGACCAGTATATTAAAATTTAAGCTTCCACTTTAATGATAAATTATCAACCAAATGATCAATTAAGTTTATGGAAAATATGAAATACATGTTCATAAACCAAGTTCTTACAAACTGGATGCCGATTACAACAATGCTTAGGCAAATCCTTAAACTATGTCATTGAATATCATAAAGGATACATAAGTGGTGGCACACAACAACAGACCTGGGTATAGAGACACAGAAAATCCACCAAGTGAGAGCAATGAAGAAATTGGAAAGGGAAATTACAAGAACAACAATTCATTTCTGTATTTGAAAATTCCAGCTCTATTAACCATTACAGATTTGCCCACAGCTTAATTCTCATTCAAGCATGAAAATTTTGTATGTAGGTAGGAACCAAATGAAAGGGCACATGTCAATGATCTGTCAAAGTCAACATCCACAACTAAGGCTCTATTTGCTATGGTTTTCTGTGTTCGTTTTTTAGTTCTATTTTTCTAAATACGGAAATTCAAAAAAATAGTATAGAAACCGAAAAAATCAATGCACAAATTAAATACTAAAACCGAAAAAAACAATAAAAAAATCAAGAAAACACACAAAAACCAAAACAGAAAACAGAAATAGAAAGTTGAACCAAACAGATCTCAAGTATTTGCTTGCTTGAATTGAAATAAAATTTCCCAAATTAGAATTGAGTGGTCATTACTAAGAATATTTAAACACTAAAAGGTTAGAAAATCTGAAAACATGTTTCTGCTCTTCTACTTCAGTTCAACAATTCCTATGGTCAAAATAAGATGGAAAGTGGAAATAAAAACTGAGGAGTTGTTTGGTTTCATTTTATTTTTTGGTTTTGGTTTCTTGTTTTATTAAACACGGAAACCAATAAAAATAGCACAGAAACCAAAAAAGAAAACACACTGATACAGAATAAAAAATCGAGAAAAACAACACAGAAACCGAAAACAACATACAAAAACCACAACTTAAAACCACAACCAACAACAATACCAAACGACCCCTTAGGAAAATGGTTCCCCACCAGTGAAAATTATTCAGTTTTCAGAAAAAGAGAAAAGCATAGCTATCTAATTATTGAGAAAATTTATTTTTGAAAGCTAGGAAAATTCCCTTTATGAGAAAGTCTGTAGATCTACTCACTCAAAATTTTGATTGTAAATTCAATATCACTACTGTGTGAAAATTTCATCCAGGCGTGTTTCCTATGTTGTAAATTAGGTGAAGGACTTGTGAGATAAAGATTCAGCCATGGTCATCCAATAGAAGAACTACTAATTTTGTATGATAAACGAAACCTGTCTTCTAAGCTTTAGTAATGAAATTCAAGTCCCATAGGACTTCCATCCAAGAAGATTATAACACAAGAAAGACCAAAAGAAAAGGTTAAGACATTGCTCTTTTGAGTCCGCCTCATAGACATGCCCTTATCAATTGTTCAACAGGAATTTTGCAAACTCTCTAATTCTTCATATAATAAACCTAGGTTGCATAAATTAGCCACCATGAGTTTTCCAAAAATCACATGAAATTTCGTAAGAGATTATACCTCGTAAGCTATCCAAGCAACAGAAGCAATAACTGTGACAGCCAGTGCATTTGAGAATTTCCTATAAATTTCCAACTTCACGCTATTTCGCTTCACCTGGATAAAAATAGATGTAGTTGTAGTAAAAGTTAAACAACAGAACGGGAAAAGAACATGACTATTATAGCAGGAATAATTACATAGTCTGATAACTATAAAACACAACACTTGCAGATAATGAAATTGGTACCTGTAATTGTTCTAATGTCCTTGAAAGGGATGTAAAGATCCACAATATCAAAAATGCATCTAGGAGTGCATCAGGAAGGACTAGAAATAGTCTTGCTCTTCCTGATACGTCATTAATAGTACCAACATACTCAGTAATATCGAGTAACTCAGATGCCAGGAAGTATGTAAGACCAAGTAGTAGCACCTTTGAGGTAAGACCACCAAGAGTGGGGCGTACAACACCATAACCCATTGAAATAAAAAGCACAAGGAGGCGAGATAATGTTTTCCTTACAGCTCCAATTGTCACAACCCAGGTCGTGATTACAGCAGGTCTAACACCCATACTGTTAAAATTAGCATATTCAGAATACCAAAGAACCATTTCAAACAATCCTAGGGCAATGACAGCTGTGATGCAATGCTGTAGTTGCAGTATATCCTTCCAAAACCTTGTGTACTGGAAGAACCAAATGCAAAGAAGTAAAAGATAGGCAATCGACATATACACATAGAACTTCATCAAAGGTGCCATTCTACCAGGCAAATAACCATCAGGGTTCTTCCATACTGTCCTGCCGCTCATTATTAGCCCCTTGAGTTTTGGATCACAGGCAATAAAGAATAAATTGTACATTCCTGTCTTTGTAATGGGAACCTCCTCCCTTCTAATGTTTACAGACAAGTAGTGTCCGCTGAATTGAACATTTAACACAATAGGCCAGTTAACGTCCGTTGCAGAAGGTATCCTAATAACCTCACCTTGCTCGCAACCTTCAAGCTTAGCAAGATCAGGAGTGCAGCAAATTGATCTCTGTCCACCATATGCAGAACCACCAATATTATTGCGATCAGCTGCCTCAAATATCACCACTTGCACCAATCCTGTATTATGTTCCATGTCAGAATGTTCTTCCGCTGCAGCCTTTGTCCTCCAAAAAGTAATATTATCAAACCTGCATAGATAAATACATAACCAAATTAATAAATGGTTAAATTAAATTACAGATACTCAAGAAGGATAAAAATTAACAATTTAAGTTGGAGTCCATTGGGGAGCAAATTTCATTAATCAAAACAAGTTCTGCAAATCATCAACAAAGCTACCAATTGGATCGAGTTTTATATAGTTAGAATCATACGACAGGAAAAAGTAGTTTTAAACAATGGAAGGGCTCAATGCAGAAGTAGCTGGGTAAGTTAGCAATTGCCCAGATTATAAGTGGACACCATAAAGGATTCATCTTGGTCAGTGAGAAAAAAAGAACAAAATGGACCAATTACGAAAAAGAAGATCGATCATGAGATGGTAGCAGAGATAATAAACAGAAAAACAAATCTCCACAGAGCAGATCTACCCAAATAAAAGAATCGCATAACAAATACAGTGGGGAACCGCACCGGATATAAGAGGTAGCGTGAGGGCGAGTGGCTATGCCTTCACTGCCCCCGGAAAGAAGATAAGAGTTGCCAACTTCATTGAAGGCCTCATTCCTGTAAATGTGAATGGAGGCATTGCCAAATGATACTACAAGTGAGTAAGTCAGAATTATTATCCAATTGCTAATGATAAGAGATTTGTATATGGAAATGAATGCCAAGAAACCCATGTTTCCAAGAAATACACACACAGGCAGAGCAGCGAAAAAAGAGAGAAAAGAGAATGAGTTATGTGAGAGAATTGATGTGGGCTGATGGTTGTTGAAGCAGTGAGTGTGAGAGAAGCTAAGCTAGGATCACTGTCGGTGAACCTGACAAAGAGGAATGTGCTTGTTACGCGCCCATTACTTGAGTGTTGGTGTGCGTGAGCAAGAATCACCCACTGGATTAAAAATAGGGATCCGATGCCAACCGACAAAAAAACTGGTCCAATTTGTTCCTGACCAGCTTGAGGTCAGAACAATATCCAACAAGTAATTTGAGAGGAGAAGTAGTTGATCTTTGGGGTAGGTGAACTACTTCAACAAACCTTGTGTCTCTCTCTTCTATTATCGCTTTAATTATTACTTGGTGTGCGTTTTCAATTTGGCATTCACCTCTGCATATCTCATTAAATTGAATTGGCTTAGGTAGTAAGATTAATTTGTTAAGAAAGCTTTTTTAAGACTCGATTCACCCCCCTCTTGAGTATTTTTAGGGCTTAAAATTGGTATCAGAGCTTTGGTCTCACATTTGCATTAATTTTTAATGAAATTGTGAGTAAAGATTAGAAATGACACATTGTTTTGGTAAAGAGGGTTTAGAAATCTATAGGCCACCTTTCTTTGATGAAAATGATTTTCTTATTTGGAAAATTAGATTAAAATTCTTTCTTATGAGCCAAGATCTTTATTTATGAGATTTTATTTCAAATGGCCCTTATGGATTTTCAAATGATGATAAAGTTATTTCCTTAAATGATAAAGGCATGCATATTCTTTATGATGCACTAGATAAGTGTATTTTTGATAAAGTATCCATGCATAAATCCTCTTTTGAGATTCGGTGTAGGTTGGAACAAATATATGATGAAGGCACTAAAAAAGAAGTGAAGGAAGTGGTGGAAGCCAAGGAAGAAGAAGAAATTGAAAATGAATGCCTTACAGTTTTTGTAGAAGAAACTCCATCAACATCAAACATTCAAAAGGAAAGTAATGAGGTACTTTCTAGCTCCCATTTCAAATGAAGATGAAAATGAGATTAATGGTTTAGAAGTAGGATTGAGTTATGGTGTGTTAGTTAGGTGTTTAGAACATGCTACAATATGAAGGAAGAAATTATCTTCTAAACATAAGGAATGCATGAAGTTATTGAATGACTTTAGAATAGAAAATGAAAAATTAAACAATAATTTGCATGTTTTAAAATCTAAGGATGTAGATGTTGTTTTGAATGGTTATATGATAGATAATGATAGGTTAATAAATGTGAATGACTGTTTGAGAAAAAAATTGGGTGATTGTTTGCATGATAATTAGAAATTGAAAGATGAAATGTATGACATGGTGGAATCTAAAAATGCATGCATATTAGAAATTGATAGATTAAAGAATGAAATGAATGCCATGCTAGATTTTAAGAGTGTGGATGTTGGCATGTATAACAATGACCATAAATTGATGCATGAAAATGAATCTTTGAAAAAGGAAGTGAATGCCATTAAAGAATCGTTATCTAAATTTGTAAAGGGCAAAGAAAAGCTAGATTGCATGCTAGGAGGCCAAAAGTCTTCTAATGATAAACAAGGTTTAGGTTTTGATAATGAAAATGTCTCAAAGGATGTAAAATTTTTTTTTGTTAAATGTAAGAACCTAGAAGATGAAATTTTTCCTAAGCCCTCATTTGATAATAGTGTATCTGTATCTAAAGCATATACTAGGCCATCTTTTGAGAATTTTGCATCTTCATCTAAATTATTTGATAAGAAGAACAATAATCATACATTCATATATACATCTAGGAGAAAAGTTAAAAATGATGTGCTTGTAAGTAAAAATAGGCATAGTTTTTATAGAAATGCATAAAATCATAATGATGCATTTTGGACTTATGATAAGCAAAGAGGTCTAAGACATTCACATGCTCCTCATGTACATGCATACAATTCTAGGAGCACTTCATATTTACATCTTATGAAGGAATCTAAACTAAGAAATGGCATGCATATATCTAGGCCTCTTGATAGACATCAAGTTAGGCAATCTGAATCTTTACCTTGCTATATTCACCGCAACATATGCTTAAGGCTAGAGGCAAGTCTTAATAACATCCTAGATCATATTTACATCAAGAAAAGAACATGCTCACATTTAGGTCATATACTAGGCATTTTTAGCCAACTCACACACACATATAGAAATGTGTCTCATACTCATTCTAAGCTGTCAAACATGATTTATTCATATTCTAGTCATAACATTCATCAAGGAAGCACATTTAGAGATATAAGACCTATAAATGCATTTAAGTCCTATGTTAGGAAAAGTGGCATATTTCATAAGCATATTGGAAGGATGCATTCTCATAGCTCTCACATCCATGATTATCATATCGAGAAAGCTCATTTTGATATGAGAAATACATTTAGGAATAAAGATCATAAGATTCATGGACATATGCATAAAGTTTTATATGTTTGTAACTTTTGAGGTAAGCTTAGACTTCTAGAAAATTTTTGTTCTATTAAACAAAGAATGTTTAAGGGACCTTCTCAAATGTGGGTTAAAAAACATTCTAAAGCTAAATCCTAAGGACCCAAAGTTATGTGGGTACCTAGAACAAAATGAATATCTTGTTTTTTAAGTCAACATAAAATCGATGCTAAATTAATGTCAACCTAGGAATTAATAGGAATTGGTATTTTTAACTTGAAGTGAAATATGGAAAGATCACTATGAGCCCTCACATGAACTTATCAAGTAACATTGTTGAACCAAGTGAGGAGGAAAGAGTTTGGTATTATATATTGATGCAAAAGGAGGCATTCCTATGTCCTTATTTGACAATTTATAGCTTGGCTTGATTTTTGGATATTTGTGCTTGACTTAAAAAAGCTAAACTTAGTTGCTTGTTTTAGATTTAAATATAGTTTCATGTGTTTAGGGTAATAATTTTCTGTTTAGTATAAAAAGTCATTGTATAATATTTGAAATTAGCATATTGCATTAAAATTGTTGCATAATTTTTGAAATTGACACACTACATTGATTTTGATATATGACTTGTTTTGAAAATGATGCATTACAGATGTTTTCAAAATGGATTTTTGAATCTTTTGGAAATGGATTCCTTGCTTAAGTTTATGAAGAATGCTATTTTCATTTGATATTTTTAAATGGTTTTAAAACATACAATTTTTGCAATTGGTATCATATCCTTCAAATTTTCAATTGGTATCATCTTCTTACATTTGGTATTAATTAGGATCACATTTTTTTTCACAATCAGTATCATGCTTTATAAGTGGTATCATTTCTTTTCAATTAGTATCACCTTTAAAATGTGCATAATTTTTAAAAGGGATTTTAAGATAAGTTCATTCCCCTTATGTAAATAAAAATTTTCAAATGCATAAATTTAAGGAGAGTATATCTTTTAGACATATCTCAATTAGTTTTGCATGACTTATGAAACGTTTGCATGCTATTGATGCATAATGTATGTTCATAATGAAAAATATGCATAACTTGTGTTTTGGAAGCAAAATAAGCTTCATATGAATGAATATGTCTTTTAGTTTCATAATATGTTTTTATTGAAACATAACATGTGAAACATGTGGCCTTCATGTAATATATGTATAAACATGTGTTTTTCATGTGATATATGTATGATATATATTTTTTATTGCAAAGGTACATAATATATGTTTTCGATTCATAAAGATGCATACAAGATATTTTTATGGATAAGATACAGGGTGTAGGATAATGTATATATTTTAAGAATATAAAATGCATAATATGTGTTTGGTAA
Source organism: Pinacopodium congolense (assembly GCA_028565735.1). Classification (NCBI taxonomy): domain Eukaryota; kingdom Viridiplantae; phylum Streptophyta; class Magnoliopsida; order Malpighiales; family Erythroxylaceae; genus Pinacopodium; species Pinacopodium congolense. The sequence continues at coordinate 13,895,361 of JAOXYD010000005.1, forward strand.
CACATTTTATTCGTTCATCCCTTTATAATCGCATTGCTGTCCCATAATGCATAATTGCATTCATTTAGGGGGAGCATTATATATAATTGGCATCTTTTTTAAGATGCATAAATTAATGGGGAGTAAGTTTTAAGAATTAGTTACAATTGGTATTATATTTGATCATGTCAAGAAGGGGGAGAAAGGTGCGTGATATTAAGGTTAAATATGAGTTTTAAGAATAAAAGGGAGTAGCAACATTTCATACATAATGAATTGTTACATGAAATGTGTAGTATATGTGTTTTATATGCTCTTAATATCAGATGTTTTGTCTTCACCAAAAAATGGAAGATTGTTGAACCAAAGAGGTTCTAATAATGTGTTTTGATGATGACAAAACATTATTATTACTAATATTTGAATTTTTTATGAGTTAATAAGATAGGTTGATGCAATTGTGTAAAAGCATGTATTAAGCCAGGGTAGAAGAGCCTTGATGAAGATAATGAAAGAAGGAACAAGCATTAAAGAGTTAAAGTAAAGATCAAGAGAAAAAGATCAAGTTTGGTTAGGTTTAGGTGGGTCCTAGTATGTAGTCCTAAACTTGGTCATAATCAATGCTTGAAAGGGCTCTCCCACTTGCATGAGATATTTGCATATAGGATTTGAATCATTGTTTTAGTGATTAATTAAATTTGGTTATGGCATGAGTTTGTTAGGAAGTGATTTAGAAAGGCTTGTTTCATAATCAAGAGGCAATGTGATGAATTATATTAATCTATTCCTCTTGATGAGTTTAAGTGAATTGAATTATTTATTAAAGTCATTTATATGTGTTTGAATGTGTTTGAACATACTTGTGACATAAATTTTGATATATAAAATGTTTGAAATGTTTTTTAATGTTGTTTAAGATTGAAAAGTTTCATATCATAGTAAATCCATCTTTATAAAGTTAATTAAATCATGTTGATTTGTTATTGTTGAGAATAATTTGCAAAAAAAAATAACTGGAAGTTTTACGCTCAAACCGCAAGTATACGGGTCGTAACTTGTAGTTTAGAACGGTTATCGATCCCACAAGGATTGAGT
>JAOXYD010000005.1:13908241-13919969 GCA_028565735.1 Pinacopodium congolense
AGTTATTTTTGTTATTTTAATTAAATTTTTAAATTTAATGTTTTCTCATTTTAAATTTTAATCATATCCTTAAATAAAAATTTTCTTCAATTTTTTTATTCTTAAAGTGCAATCTTTGCATTTAAATCCAGTTAATTCGAATTAATTCGAACTTAGGTGAAAATAGGTTCTGATCAATTTGGGTTCAGGTGTATTCGAGTTCAGGTCTATTAGGGTCGGATGGAATTGGATTCAAGTCTGATCGAATTCGAGTCATCTCGAGTTCATATGAAATTGAGTTCTGGTTCAGGTCAGGTTGAGTGCAAGTCGAGTTCGGTCCATCAACTTTTTCAGTCAAATCGATTCAAGTCAGGTATGATCCAGGATAGACAGATTAAATTATCAGATCATATCTATTTTTGACATCCTTAGCAATAACCCAATAAGATCAGGAAAGCCAAATCGCTAAGCCATAAAACTCTTAACACCGTAAAAACCATGTGCTACACTCATATTGGTTACAAAAAGCAAGCGGACTTGATTACATAGTCTGCAGAATATGGACATTCATGATCTTTAATTTATAAAAAATATATATTAAATAATATTTATAATAAATATATTATTATATAACCTACAATCCATGTACTTAGGGTATATAGACGATGTAGTTTTTTGCAAAGCAAAATAAAGATACCTGGAAAAAAATATGTATTTGCATTTGACAATGTATATCAAAATCCATGTGAAAACTAAACCGCAATACACACAAGTGAGCTAATTGTCAGAGATTAGAAACGTGACTCTCTCTCATCATCGAAAACCCAACTCATCAGATTGACTTTAAAAGAGACACACTACCACATACACTAACAACGTTGTGTTGTGGTCCCATTTGTTCACTCGATTGAGCCCTATTGATTTACTATTCAACATTCAAGTGTTAAACCGTAATTTAAACGTACTACAGGTATAGAAAGGTCCCCACAAGCAAGCTCAGATTCCTCGAATTTGACTACATGGCCTGCAATCATAACCTTTTGTAACAATCTACAAATTAAAATACTATTCTACCCTTATATATAATTTATTATTTAATCTAATATAAAGATATAATAGTAATTTGATGAATAAAATGACCATAAAAGATCATGAATTGCTGTCCATGTAATTTTCTCTGCTAACAATATCACTTCAAATACTAAAAAAATACATTAGGTTAAACATTCTCATAGGTCCAACCTAATATATATATATATATATATATAACTAGTGAAAAATAAATTTAGAAAACGTACAACCAAATAGAAACAAAAGAAACATAACACATTAACATTTCTTCAAAAAATAAGTATTGATGAGACTAAGAAAAGAGGACTCCTTTAAAAATATAGTACACCTAAAATAGAGAACTTATAAAACACTCATTATAATATCTTTGATTTATCTTGCAAAATGTGTTAACACAAATAATTAAGAACGAAGGTATACCTTCTTTTTTTTTTAATCATAAATCTTACACTTTTGCCACAGTAGAAAATGCGAATAAATTATATATATTTGCACAAGTCCTTGTGAAGGACGTGCTGGCGGTAGGGATGTCAATCGGGTAGTTCAGGTCGGATTCAAGTCAGATCATTTGAGTTTGAGTTTTATCGAGTCAACCCAATTCAAGTTCAAATCGGGTTCAAGTTGGGTCATTTTGGGTTGAAAGGCTTTTGGGTTCAGGTCGAGTTAATTTGGGTTCGGGTCAATTTCAAGTTGAATCAATTTCAGGTCGGGTGGAATTCGAGTGGAGTTAAATTCAGGTCAAGTCAACGCGGGTTGACCTGTCAAGTTAAATGAAATTTAACATGGCTGAACATCATATAATTTTAAAATCGGTTGTAAAATCACAAAATCAACATTTTTTATAGGAATGAGTTTTGTTATATTTTAATATGTTATTTTATTTTACTTTATTCATATTTTTATATGAAATTTGAAGGGTTAAAATAAAGATAAAGGAAAAACAAAACATATGGAAGTAACAAAACCTTATTTATGGTGTCTTGCATTCAATTGTAAGTTTTACTTATTGTATAATTAACTCAGAGACTCAATTTTGATCATGCATTGTACATAATTTTTAAAAGTAACATAAAGTTTCATAACATAGTCATTTAATCATTTTTATTATTCATATGGTCTAAAATTATTTTTTAAATCTTATTTGAACTCTTATTCAATGTTTAGATAGTTAAGAATTACTTTATCCATTTGTTTGCATTTTTAGAATTAAAATTTGTTTGGTTCATTTAATTTTTGAATAAACAACTTAATGAATGCAATAGTTTATATTAGATAAATTATTTATTTGATTAAATCTATAATTAATGGCATTCTCAAGCTAATTAGTATTAATAAATTTATGACTCATTTTTTCATTATACCTCAATAATATTAAAGACTTGAAGAAGAATATCAATAAAATTTCTTATTGCATAACCATTTTTAATATCTCACACGATAAATCAACTTTAAAAAAAAGTCACACGTAATACTAACGAGATGCTAACAAGTAAGTAGCGTCAAACTCATATAATGAAAGCCCTTGTGTTATTTACGATAATGTTTATAAAATTAAATCAGATTGATGAATTTGACCAGATTAAGCAATAAATGATCGGATGATTCTTATTATTAACTCTTTATATATTAATCGATCAGTTCAATAATAAATCAATTAAATAAATGATAAGACTGACTTATTAAATGATAAAATCCTTCAGTTTACTATTAAAATTAGTCAGTTAACCTTTATAAATTAAACCAAGCTCAAAAATTGTTTTGATTCATTTAAAAAACCACAACCAAAAACAAAAACCAAAAGCTAAATCAATCGGCCTTTTAGTTTTTTTTCATTTTTTGTTTTTATATTTTTGTTTTTATTGTTTTTTATCTGTTTTTTAAATTTTTGTATTGTTTTTTTAATTTTTGTAGTATATTTATGTGTTATTTTTTCAATTTCTATACTTTTTTTCAGTTTTTATGTTTTGAAAAACATAAATCAAAAATAAAAATCCAACACATGTTCTAAATCAAACAAGATCTTAAATAACGAAATATCTCAACTTTTATTTGATAAAATTAACATATTATTTATGTCATTTTATTAAAATTGTATTCATTTATATTCGAATTGAACTATATATCCCAAGTTAACTACGTATGGATCTTCCTAATTTTATCTTAACATATTATTTTAAAAGACAGAGATATATTCTTTAATCCTTAAATTGATAAAAGATTGAGATATTTTAACCTATTATTTTTGAACTTTTTTTAAAAGACAGAAATATTTTAAAAGACAAACACTGAAACTCATTGAAGCAAATAACATTACTTTTAGTATTCTTTTTTAACAAAATTTTTTGAACTTGCTTATATAATATTATGTAAATTCTTCATTGATAGTATAGAACTTTGATAAGTAGATATATGTTAAACAATTACAATATTTTATAGAATTTTCATATGTTATTGTTTTGTTTTCAATTATATTTTAATTTGTTTCAAATTTTATCTTAGCTATTTTTGTTATTTTAATTAAAATTTTAAAATTTAAATTTTTTCATTTTAAAATTTAATCATATCCTTAAATAACAAAATTTTTCAATTTTTTAAAATGTTTTTAAAATGCAATCTTTACATTAAAATCGAGTCAATTCGAATTAATAAATCGAGTTAATTCAAGTTCAAGTGAAAACGGGTTCAAATCAATTTGGATTCAAGTCAATTTGAATTTAAGTCTATTATGGTTGAGTGAAATTGGATTTGAATCTAATCAGATTCGTATCATCTTGAGTTCATATGAAATCGAGTTCGAATTCAGATAAGGTCAGGTATAAATTGAATTCAATCCGTTGACTTTTTTTGTCAAATTAAATCAAGTCGAGTATGATCTAAAGTAGGCAGATCAAATTATCAGATCGAGTTCATTTTTAACATCTTAACTGACAGCTTTCGCCAATCACCACCAATCATTCAACTATCCTAGCGAATCTTACCCTTAAGACCAAAACAAAGTTGCGTTTTACTGAATACGAGATGTAGTAGTATAAATACACACAGGCTTTTGTTAGGATTCGATGAAAAAACGAGTGGCGCCCATTGAGGTCATACACACATTCGCTTAGTTACCTACTGGTGGTTATGTAACCACCTACCTATTGGAGATGCCATGCTTCCACATTGGGTAAATGACAACTACTTCCCTCTTGATGTCCTCTCTTCTTCTTCTTGAACCCTTTTCGTTATTCAACATTCAAAAGATATTCGAACACAACAAATACGTACTAAGCATGTATCACTGGATACTCCACATGGTGCTCGACTGAATTTATGGGCATTGTTTGTTAGGATAAACCATTTCTTGCTTAAGGATTCTAACAGCTTCTGTAACTCCATCCTGCAGGTTGACCAACTAAAAGATTAGGTAAAAACATACCTTATTAGATGTCAGCTTTGATGAAGTTCATATGACAAGACAAACACATTTATGTAACGGACAACTTCTGTAATTCCCCCAAATTAAGGTGGACACCTTTAGCACAAAGAGAATACCTCTACTCAGGATATTAACTAATTCATGCATGCACAAACTGGCTATAACTCAAGACATAACCAGCCAAAGAATGTGCAGCCGATTCACCCATGTATGTACAGAAAGAAAGAACTGAACTACAAAAGTAAAGGAATTAAGTCTCGGATAAAGTTTTTTGGTTCCTACTGATGCACAACAAATAAAAGGGGTCTGTAATGCAACGTTGTAACTATATACTATGTTCACTAATTTACTTATGGTCTAAACTGGAGTCTGAATTGATAAAAATACCAAGTTTCAATGTCTTTCAATAGTAGCTTGTTGCTTGCCTCATCCAGGATGCTCACTAACATAAAAAAATGTAAACCATATGATGTGATAAGTCATCTTCTAGCATACCAAGTTAGAAGTATTTATGACTTCAAGTTATCTAAATTATCTACTCAATTTTCCATAATCTGTAGCTATTCAATTTATCCACAGAAATTATGCATATGGGAGAATTAAACTTATAATATGAGTCTTCAACATCATATGCACTCATATTAAGACATGTCGGAAAATCATTTTACATGTTATATGATCAGTTCATTCATTTCACGGAAATGTTGGATAAAGCCTGACTATATTCCATTAATAAGAAAAAAATTTTAAGTTTTCATAATAGATAAAAATGAACTTCTAGGTCATAATAAAAAATTAGAAAAAAAATATATATTTCCAATTTCGCAATTTTAGTCAAATTATCAAAACTAACCCGATTTCATGCCTTTTGTAAGCCTTCGTGTAACGTAATCTTCTATTGTCGAGAAACTAATGCCTATTGTATGCCTTTAGTAACCAACCTCAGTCCCTGTTAAAGACCTCTATAAAGTTGTACACGTGACAAACTTAGCATAGGTCTCTAATGGGGACTAATGTCAGCCCATATTTGATACAAATTGAAAGCTTATGTACTAAAGTGTTCAAAATTGAAGTTTGAGCTAATTTTGATTATTTAACTGAAATTGTAGTTTACATATATATATATGTTTATAATTTTTGAGAAGTTTCTCTTTCTATATAATTTGTCAAAACTGAATTGGTATCAGCGAACTAACTTCTCAGTGTGAAATTTATAAGATAAAACTATCAGCCCCTGTACCTTAAACTTATCAATAACGAAATTGACCTTTCAATTCAAGGCATTACCTCAAGACGTATTCTTTCAGAAATTTCCAAAGCACGTGATTTGACCTCAGGCAATAATGCCTTATTTATGGCTTTTGATAGCATATTTGCAGCTACCCTAGCACTCATTTCATTAAATTGATCTGGAACCAAATGAATTCTTTTCAGTGGTTCAGGGGCAACCCCTAGCCAATGCATCTTCTCTGCCCAGTAGAATTGATCCATTATAAAGGGGCAAAGGACCTGTCATTCAAGATTTAAAGAGAGACAAGGATGCCAGATAAGAATGCTAGAAATATAGTAGGTATGCCAGTTTTAATATTGATTTTACACCCTTTTTGCAAGAAAACTTCATAAGGGACTACAAGTGTGCAGAACATATATCAAAACATTATGCAAGATGTGACATGCAAAGGAGTAAAGCATCCCAGTTCACAGTCAGTAAAATTCATATAAGGGAGTAATTTGCTTATGTTCATGCCAGTGTGTGAAAATGTTGGTGGTATCATGCCTGTGTGAGTTTGTGATCGTGCAAGTGTTAGGGGAAAACATAAACATGAGTGTCTTCCTTTGGTTCACTTTGCTGTGTTGGCAAGGTTGAGTCAAGTGGACAAGAACTTGTTTAACACCATAAAGGGAATTTTCGTCATAATAATTTGCTGTGATTTTATGTCTTGAAAAGTCCCTGACAGCTTGCATGATACTGCACATCTAAAATTAATGTCCATAGCATGTTTTCTGGCTTTGAAAACTTTTTATCTCAAGCATATGTATTTTGTTTTCACACCATAAATATTATTATTCCTGACACATCAAAGAACTACTATAACAATTATCATAACATCTTCAAGCTTCCAGTATAAAGAACCTCTGTAAACATATTTGACTCCTGAGTTATTTTCGATGGCCTAAGAATTCCTTCTCATGCAAGTCACCAATACCTTATTAGGGAACACGTCAACTAATCCTGAGACTAGTATCGGTTACAAAATAAGATGTTAAGCAACGGAAACACATTACATCAAAAAAATTTTCAAATGGGAAAAAATGAAACATTAACGCTAGTAAAGAACATTAAGTGCAAGTTTAGGAATTACTTAATTAGTTTAATTTCTTACTAATAATTTGTTTTTTGTTCTCCTATTATACTATCCTTTCATTATGGATTTAGATTTTTTTTAGCTTTTATATAAATATTTGATTTGATTTTCCTATATTTGGTTATATGTTTTCAAGATTTACATTTCCTGATTGAAATTCCCTCTGAATCCCTGAATTGTACCCTTTGCTCTCTCACCCTTGTTTGTCTGTCCTTATCTTTTGTCTCTATTTAGCTTGCTCTTGCGTATTTATTGCTGTTCTGCATCAAGGATCATCTTCTTTTTATTTAAACATGATACTAGAAGTCTCAAGGCCAGCAATGAAGTATAGAAGAAACGACCCCCAATTCTTGGGGAGTGGGAAGAAACAAACAGGGCACCAGGATCCATCATTAAGTCACTATCTGGATAAACCCAACGAAGAAAATGTCAGTAGACACTGCTGCATATCCTACCCCGACAATTTTAGCTGCTATTTTTTTTTTCCCCGTTTGGCATGGTCAAGACCCAAGCAATACTTAGTATAAACCATTTTGATATGAGAAACCAATCACCTAAAAAAAGTGTAAGGTAAAGCAACAAAGGATTCAAATTCTGGTCTGACCTGAGGAATTCCAGCATACAGCGCCACTGCAGTTGATCCACTGGTTATAGCAACGGATAATGGAAGTAATCAGCTACATGGGATGCAGCAAACTCTGTTATCATCAAAATGAGAAAAACAATCTCACCTTCCACCATGATGAATTGCAGCTGCACATCTTGGAAAGAGCCATTTGTACGGAATCATTCTGAAATGCATGGATGAAACATATAACTAAATCACAGAGGGAAAAATAATTAAGAATCGCAATGATGCAGACATGGAAAATCAATTTTATTATGATTGAATATTAGTTTTTGCCAGCTACGAATTTTAGTCAAATTTATTGGTTATGCAAGGGTTAAAATAGTTTATGGCTTTTTCATGATGTTTGTTGGAAGTTCCACCAACTATGGTTATTGGCAACCCCTAAATAATCTAAGTAATAAATCTTATGCTGCATTTAGCTAATCAAGAAACACTCCCCTAAACATTGAATTTTAACCATGAAATGCTCACCCAGAAAAGCAGAAGAGCCGGTCATCAAAGATGGAGGTCCCATCATTCGAGTATGGTTTATAGCATGTCTCAGTGGATATACGTCTGACAGCTTCATCTAAAGGTTCATAGCATGACGTGAACAGAATAAATCTGTAATCTGTGATCTCCAGGACAGTTCGAATAACAAGGAGAAATGCTTCAGGGTTCCTCAAAAAGCCCATGCTGAAAAGAAAAGGGAAATTCAGTTAAAGAACAGAGGTATGGACATTGCTCATAAACAATAAAACATTAGTATGAAAGTTCAACTACACTCATACCGAGAGACATCTGGTCCCTCAGATAAATCATAATTATTGTCCTATCAACTAATATATTGGTTGATAACCTTTTTAAGGAACAACAAAAAAGAGGCAAATAATAATAACTAAATTAAAATAAAATGTCCACATTTTTTAGGAACTTGCCTTCCAATAGAACTAAGTCCTATGAAAATGGGGCCTAATGGAGCTGAAGCATTTAAGAAATATTGTAACTTCATATGAGTTGAACAAAATTCTTCAATTGTCCTCATACTTTGAGGAGGAAAATGTGCTGAAATTTCTGCACATCTCGTACATGAAAACTGCCATTCCAACGGGAGAAACCAAAACCCACAAATATGAACATTTGAGGGCCAATAATCTGTTGAAGGTCCAGCATAACCAATCAAAATGGGAACTATTTTCAATTGAACATGATTTAAAGGGATTAATAAAAGTAAGGTTTCATACGGAAGAAATTATTTCAAGGGCAAGCTTTAAAATATCTAAACATTTCATAAAGCAAAACGTAAGAGAGATGTATCAGTTCTCTGACTACCCCAAATATCTTCTGAAATTCCTTACATCTACCTTGCAGTATTATACATATCAATAAGTTCTCATTTAGTGTATGCACAATTATTTAAAGTATACACATGTCAGTAAGTTTTCAGTAGAGTATACAAATCAAATTCCATGGTTGATGTCTAGAATAGGGTTGGCAGAAGGGCCGGGGCCTGACCCATCAATTTGACAGGGTTTTGGACCAGGCTTGAGTCTAAATAAAAAATTTGGACTTTGGGCTCAAGGTTCCGGTCCAGCCCGAAACCCGAATTTTGCCGAAGCCTGATCAGTCTAGGGCTTTTTGGTCTGGCCTGAAGCTCGATCTTGCTTGGTCTTCAGGTCTACAACAAATTCAAGTCAGGCCCAGCCCAACCCATTGCCAAGCCTAGTCTAGACAAAACAGAAGGTGGCAAACCATTGTCAAATCATGCTTAACAAATATGATTTACATGACAATATTTATTGCATTGCTGACAAGGATGATTAAAGAAAAGGCTAAGTAATATATTCGAGCATGACCTCTTCTACATGGAGTATTGGGACAGTCATTATGACTAACTGTTTAGAAGTTATCATGGTCATCAAGATCAAGAAGCTACTCCTGAGTTCAAGAACCTTCGATCATTCACTTAAATTAATGATGAGGAGAGCATAGGAAAAACTTTCCATAACCTGAAGCACATAATAGTAATTGCCAAATTGTTAAGTTAAGACAGTTTACCTGGACATTCAACAATTTCTTTGCTAAACCCATACCTGCTAGGAAAAAAAAAATTTAACTACATATAACAATTTTAAGGGTTCATTCAAGATGTAATATAAAATAAATGAGAAGTAGAGAATACAAAAATAAAATTGGTTTTATCAGAACAAAATCACAGTCAATGACATGAAGAATCACAAATAGAGTAGCCAGTATTACTCTCATTTCATCCCACTGGAGCATATCAACCACTATTTTGCATTTCAAAATTGAAATTTGAACTCGGTAGGAAATGTGGAATGTTGGTAGGTGAAAAAAAACATAGTAGTTACCAAAATCCTGTCCAGCCCAAATGAATCAAAGCATAGAGCCCCAAGTGCCGTCGCCTTCGGCATCTGTGTCGAGTTCAGTCCTTAAAATGTTAGAGGGATGTTTATTTTAGAGCACGTTTAGTATCACTTCTCGTTTCTGTTTTTTATTTTTGTTTTTGTGTATGTGTATTGGTTTATATGATATTGTTATTGATTTCTGTGTTATTTTATGAGTTTTTGTGCTGTATTAATATGTTGTCTTTTTTTGTTTCTGTGTTATTTTTATTGGTTTCTGTGTTTTTAAAAACCAGAAACAAAAACAAGAAATGGTAATAATACCAAACAAGGCCTTAGTTTTTTGTTTTGGTTTTTTGTTTCTGTTTCTTTAAACATAGAAACTGAAAAGAAAAACAAAAACTCCAAAAAATAACATACAAATACAGCACAAAAACTGAAAAAACACATAAAAACCCAAAAAAAACACACAAATATAAAAACAAAAAAATGAACCAAACAAGCCCTTATACTTCCACCTACAACTTCATGCAAATATAACCTATGACCAGTTTAATAGCTCAAATATGTCAGATTTACATAGATCTCTTATCCTGCTGCTTAGGGAAGGCAATATTTACTATCCTTACTTACAATAGAAGGGGAGATGACGGCCAGTCATGCAAAGTGGGAACACCCGTCACTGGATCCTGCATTAAAGGATTTTGATGAGTTACATATGTTCTTGCTAATGATCAACTGAGCAGTATCAGTATAACACATAATTCAATGTTTAAATTAAAACTAAACTCTACAGTACCAACCGTAAAGGGACAGGGACAGGGACTCAGATTTAGAACATCATTTCTCCAAGATCCCCACTTTTCAGTAAAAAGTGGCCACATCCAATGGATTACATCTTTCCAGGAAGCCTATATTGATCATAGTAAATACTAATGTTCAAGAATCATACAAACAACAGACGTAGCATAATAGTAATATTGCTCTAGATGCTTCATAAAGATTTCAATATATAGTGGCAAAATGAATAAACAAGCAACAGCTCAACTGGAAATGTTGGAACTACCTTATCTCTGGGAGCTTCTTGCAGATATTTATACAAAAGTGGAAACTCCTTTCTAAAATGACGCTCAAATGACGAAGGTGCACTACAAATACATCCAAAATGAATCACTTCAGTTTTAAGTAGAATGACTTGATAGCTTGGTAAATGATGACTAGAAATGTCCCATAACATCGTTACAATGTCCTGAGGTGCATATCACAATAATATTTGGAAGAAAGAAAAGGGTGATAAGGACAGCAAACATGGCCAAAAAGGAGTATCCATACACACTAAGGTGAAGATCAATAATGCCCTGTGTGGCTAGAGATGTCATTCTCAATTAATGAAGAATGATTAATAATAAAGGAAAGAACTCTGCACATCATAATATGTTAGTTATGAAGATATCTACTAAGCAAACCATACTGGGGGGTGGTTATTAAAATATGCTATAACAAAATCAGGAAACTTAGGAAAATGTCAGTGAACATAAATTGAAAATTGTTTTCAGAAAAAGATACCAGAGAACCTTCTTTTCCATATTTGGCTTTTCAATTTTTTCATTGATATCAAGCAAAATGGGATAGCCCTGGTATACAGCTTTCCAATTTTTTTTCTCTGGTTGTAACAGTTAAACATGTTTCCTACAAGAAATGGATAGAGAATCAATTACTTTTCTATACAGTGCCATCTAAAGTATACTGATGTGGAGAAAGATTTAGGAAAGCTAGTTCTCAGGAAACTGGGGTTAGAATAGGTTCAATTGTAGTAAAAAGCAATGTTGTGAAAACCGGATCGGACATCGAACCGGTAAGAGAAAGGGTTAAAGGTTTAGAGGTTCAACCGGTATAAAACCGTTATAAAATCGGTATT
>JAOXYD010000005.1:13920069-13933409 GCA_028565735.1 Pinacopodium congolense
GTTAATAAAAATAATAAAAAAGTAAAAAAAGGTTGAAAGAGTGGGTTAAAATTAAAAATTAAAAAAAATGAAGAGGGGTGAGTTGGGTTGAAAATGGTCAGACCAATGGGTTGAACCGGTCCGACCGGTCAGATTAACCGGGTCAAACCGGTCAAATCGATCGGTCCGACCCTTAACCCTCCGGTTTTTAAATATAACGGTTTTTAAATGAAACCGAACCGGTGACCCGACCGGTTCCAGTTTAACCAGGTCGAACCGGCCGGTCCGGTCCGGTTTCTTAATCATTGGTTAAAAGAATATAAAGAAAGCTAGGCCCTATCAAGAAATCTTATAGAATGAAATTGAGAAATAATAAATCTTCTATGCTATGTTGCGAAAATCCTATTTTAGATTTGCAAAAATCCAATGTATACCAGAAACAACAAATATATCCTAGCCATATGAAAACAACCTCCTTAAGTCCTAGCCATGCACCATGAAAATGAAACCTAAAGTAGACAGACAAATATAAAACTAGCTGAACTCTTTGATGTTCCTGCATCAACTAAACTTACATATATTAGGAAAATCTAGGCATGCGGTTTTGATCTGTTTATTTTTCCATAAGGGATAGTATTAAAGTTTTAATTTAAAGATAAACCAATAAAAATATCCGAGTTGAATGTGTTAGTTTCAGTTTTCAAAGGTACTGACATAGAAGATTTTTTTATCCCTCGTCTATCCTCTCCTAAAATTCCCCTCATTTGGCCCCCTTTCTTCAGTCCTCTCCCCAATCCTATCCCTTTTCTCCTCCCATATGCTACAACAGTATCCAAAAGATCTGCATGCCTAAGCATTTAGAAATTAGTTAAATACATAAATATGTATATTTTTGTTTATAATTGGATGGATATGAATTTATGTGTGTCAGATTGTTGTCATTAGGCATCTTCATGGATAGTTCTCAACAAGATGCAGAAAATTTTAGATGAAGAAACTCTGTTATCATACTTTAAGTATTAATGTTTTGTTTTTTTTCACAATTAGAACACAAAGAACTCAACTATTTCCAACAGAAATTATTATCTACCTGTAAGGAACAACATAAGGAGCAGCGACAATACAACGTACACAAAAATGTTCTGCAAGGCTCCACCCTTCCTGAGCCAGCATGCAAAGTCAGCTTTTGGTTGTTAGGCTGTAACCAAGATTACTACAAGATCATGGTCATATTCAATGTTGTGAAAATTTTTATATGGGCTCAAAAACTTTCAGAAACTACCAAGGCAAAATAATTGATCAAAATAAAATCACCCTCCATTGTTGGGCCACGTCCAAAAACATCTTCCACTGCTGCAAAGCATTCTTGTCTATGTTTTTCTACGATGACCTTCTTTTGTACAGAAAAATCTATATCCCTTGATTCTAACAAAAGATTGGAAAGGACAGCAAATTAGTTACTTTTTGTACCACAGTTCTGCAAAGACAACTTAGAAATAAAAAACGCTGGTATTAACCTGAACAATCTTGAGTCCCATTCGTAGCAAGAACAGGTGGAGATTTTATAGGAAGAAAGACAACATGTCTTTCTTTCATATGACAACTTAATTCCTGTAAGAAAATCAACATAGTTCACTTAGAACATTATCAATCAAGACTTCTTCACTAGACCGTCAAATGAGTTGGAGATAAAATGGTACTGAAATGGAAAAGTCATTACTAAAACAGTGGTAAAGTGAACAAAATAAATAATCAATAGCACTCTTGCAGTTTATTCTAGAAAAATGAAAATTATAGAAAACGAAAATACAGTTTCTTTAGTCAACAGAAGAGGTAGAATATCACAGTACACTTTTAATAATATGTTTCCTTCTTCAAATTCAATCTAGTCTTCCTACCTATAGCTGGTATTGCTTCTCTTGCAGAGAATAGAACTTCTTGAAATATTGGCTCTCTTGATCACCATGTTCCCTTCATATCACTTTGTTAGAGGAATTAGCTCTTATTTTATTTTTGGCATTGAGTGGATTTGATATCTAGTCTCCAAGTTGAGGATGTAAGGGCACATATACTAGTTAGTTGCAGATTCCTATGCATATTTTCAACAAAATGGTACTAAATTTATGATAAAATTGGCATTAATATTCTATATGTTATGAAACCAGATATGAAATTAATAAAGTATTCAGAAGAAGGGTAATAAACTTTGACCATCACAGTATGAGGCTAGTTTCTCACAAAATTATCACTGTCATCAAGAGAGACCTAAATTTAGTTATTGCGTCCTTGTGAATATACAACAACCACAACCCTGTGAGCACTTGAAATTTCAATGGGAACTACTAAAATAATATGGTTTTCAAGTAACAAAAGCATTAGAAACATGTCATAGAACAGAGAAGACTGTTGCTAAAGAGTTTAAGTAGTAGTTCTACCAAAAACTATCATTGGAAGAGACGCTTCTGGAGCTGTCAGATGCTTTTCCTTTCAAAGCGTGTTTTTGGAAATTTTATGAAGAGTTCCATTTAAAAGAATATCTTCTGCAATGGAATTTATTTTTTACAAAATTCATCGCATGACAATTGACGTGCATAATCAACCAGCATTTCTACCTACCTCAAGGTATACATCCTTCAATAGTACATAAGAATCTTTGAAGAATATATTGTTCACTCTCAAAAGAAACTTGACAGCGATATGTACAAGAAACTTCGTTACAGCTGCCATGTTTTGGCCATGAAGACAAGAAAAAACTTGTAGATTCGATTGCTAAAAACCTGATGTGCGGAATGTGTGACTAAAACAACATGGTACTGTGCCTGGTCAGAAGCAAAAGCAGCAGCAATGGCCTGAAAAAAGAAAAGTCAAGTAAATAATTACGTGGTCATTTTCCTTACCAATCACCGAACTGCTCTCTGAACGATGAAATCAACAAATTATATTTTTCCTGGAGTTCAAGGTGCCAGTGGCATAACATTTACTATAAACAAAAAATATAACCACAAGTTTAAAAACAGAAGCTCAAACCGATTTCTTAGCCATGATATACCCATTAAACACGAGCCATGTCAAGAATTATGACCACAATCAATCCGGTTTAGCTAAACCCAATAAAACCAATAAATCAAAACTATAAAGCACTTCCAAGTTAAAATAACCCAAACAATGTCATGCTAGACTTATATGAGTGAAAATAAAAAGTAGAAAATTTTGGTCAGCTGGTCTTACGGCAATAGGGTAAACATCTCCTTTAGTTCCAAAAGCCATGAAAAGCGCCACGGCTTTACTTCCCTCCTTCTCTCCCTCTCTCCGCCTCTCCCCCCTCTCGCCCTTTGCTGCCATGCTTTACTTTCACTACCGTTAATTTGTTAATATTTTTTTTAATAAATGAATGGTCAATCATGCGTCGCCTTGAAATGTTACGAATTAGTATGAGTAAGATAAATTAATTTAAATTTTTTTATTTTTTATTAATTTTTGTATTATTTCATTAATTTATTTATTTTTCATTAATTTTTGTATATTATTTTTATTAAATTTTATATTTAAAAAAACAAAAACAGAAAACCTTATCAAATAGAGCCTAAGATTATAACTTCCTATTTCAACCAAATATAACTAGTTTTAAGTTCAGAAGAGGAAATCATAAGTAGGAAAAAGTAAAATAATTAGGGTCGTTTAGTATCACTTCTATTTTTTTATTATTACTTTCTATTTTTATTTCCTGTTTTGTGTTTTTATTTTATTTATAAAGAAAAATAAAAACTGTTTAGTTGACATTTATAATAAAAAATAAAAAACAAAAACATATTTGGTTGAGATTTATAATAAAAATAATTTAATAATGATAATCAAATATAAAATTAATTTAAATTATTGGATCAAAATACTCTTATACACCTTAAAAATATATTATTAGTCAATAAATTATATTAATTATCTATTATAAAAAAATTTGTTTATAAAATCTGTTTTCAAAACGTAAAAAACATCGTTTTTTTATTTCTCTGTCTCTGTTATATTTCTCTTATTTTGAAAATAAAAAAACAAAACAAAATGTAACAAAACGTATTTTTTCCCTTTATTTCTCTATTTTTGAAAATAAAAATAAAAAACAGAAAATATAAAAACAAACAAGTTCTTAGTTTTTTTGTAATTTATATTTTAAACATAGCTTCTTAGGTCCTCTTTTTTCCATTACTTGACTTTTTATTCTATTTCTTAAAGATAGATGGAACATAATTAAATGGGAAATCTACATGTATTCATTTTTTGGGGATTAATTTTTCCCTCTAACAAAAAATTACCTCATCAAATGAAGTTATTCTTATTATTGTAATTTTTGTTATTATACAAGGAGACTCTTTAGAGAATGTTTCTTTTAGGGAATGTTTAATTGGGTTGTAGATTTTTGTTGTGATTTTTGTATTTTTGTATTTGTTTTATGTTTTTTTATTTATGTGATGTATTGTTGTGTTTTTTTATTTCTATGTTTAGAAAAATAGGAAACCAAAACTCAACTAAATAAGGCCTTAACATATGATTTTGTTCATTTCTATTAGTTTTTTTAAAAATAAGATGAATTGAATTAAATAAAAAAACTGCAATGAGCTTTAATATAAAAAAATTGCAAGCTATAACCAAGTGAAAACCATTACAAGTGGAAATATTTTCAAAGACAAAAAAAAAAAGGCTATCTTAAGAGTATATGATCGAATATTAATTGTAGCAAGAATTGTCCCTAGCTAAGGTTCTAGGAAGTTAAAAAATTTTCTGAGAGGTTAAGATCTTTTATTCTAGCCATAAGTATTTCTCGTATCCATTCTAAGGTGGTTTGTACTAGGACTGAAGCATTCTTGCTATAATTCTTAAATATTTTTTTATTTCTCTCCCTCTAACAGTAGTTAAAACCCATCTTAAAAGTAATGTGACTTGCCCTTGTAAGCTTGCTAGGGAGAGCTGTCCAATTAGCCATGTTGAATCACCTCTACATATTACAGTGATGGTTGTGTAATCATTACAATTTATCCAAGAGCTGGGTTGAGTGATTGCATTTAAAGAACGAGTGGTCTGCACTTACAACTTTATTGTTGCATAACCTACAGAGCTTGTCACTAAAGTTTCTACCTTTTACCCTATCTAAGGTACTCAATTTATTCTTAACTATATTCCATAAGATAAAAGATACCTTTGAGAGATCATTTTTGAACCATACTAGCTTATGCCAATATACATGAGGGGCATTACCCTTGAAAAGAGTATGATGAAATTGACTGGTAAAGGATCCTAAAGAGTATCTTAACCAAAACACTTTTTTTTCTATGTTCTGATGAGGAGTATAATTAGGTAAGTAGGAGTTTATCAGGCTTAGACCCTTGAAGCTATAATTCCATTCATTTCCTGTTATTAACTTCTCTACTTTGACTTTAGGTGGAAGAATATGCCTAAGATTGTAAACCTAAAAAATGAGGTGTAAGAGGCCTAGTTTAGACCAATTATCAAACTAGGTTTTTTTTTTCATTTCCAACTTTATGGATGAATTCTATGCATAACTTGTCTCTCATCTTCAACATTTACTTTAAAGAGGTGTCTGCTTTTTGTCTGATCTCGCAGAAGCTACTTCCTTTAAGATGAATTGAATGGATCCATCTCACCCATAATGCTCTCTTGTTTATCAAAATCCTCCACATTCTTTCAGTTAGGCTCACTATGATTGCAGTAGAAGACCTTTTAGTTTAGATAAATTAACTTCCTACCATTTCACTTTAGCATTTCCTTTCTTTATTGCATCATCATTTCATATCAAATTTCTCATCATTTTCTCAATTGCTTTAACTAGCTTCTTTAGTAAAATTAGGTGAGAGGTCTAATACATATGCAAATTTTAAAGACTGAGATGATTAGATGTCTTCTCCTTACAAAAGATGGACTTGCATTGCACTAGTTTCCAATTCTCTTACAAATTTATTTTAACAACATTTCATAGTCCTTGTAAGAAGGCTTTTTTAGAGATAATAGGTAGACTAAGATATGTAGTTATGAGTTTTTTTTATTTGTAGATTAGTATAGCTTGAACTTTTTTCTACTTGATCTCTTACAGCAACTAACAATAAGATGTGGCTTTTATCTCTATTTATTCTCAGACCAGATATACTAAAGAAGGCTAGTAGAGTCTCCATTATGATCTTTATTTATTAAAAATCTACCCTACACAAGAGAAGAAGGTCATCTGCAAAAGTTATTTTAAATATTTAATTCTTTACACTTATTATGGAATAAGGATTGATAGG
Source organism: Pinacopodium congolense (assembly GCA_028565735.1). Taxonomy (NCBI): domain Eukaryota; kingdom Viridiplantae; phylum Streptophyta; class Magnoliopsida; order Malpighiales; family Erythroxylaceae; genus Pinacopodium; species Pinacopodium congolense. The sequence goes on from JAOXYD010000005.1 coordinate 13,926,339, forward strand.
CTTGGAATTTATCATCTTTTCATATCAATTTTATGCCAAATTAATATTTAATTGCTCCAACTTGATGTTAAAGTGTCTAAATATCATTTACATTCATGTATACATAGATTGGAAGCCAAAACATCAAAAAAAAATCTGAGAAAAGGCAAGAAAAAGTCTGAAATCAAGATTAAAACGGTGCCCTGCTCAGCTCGCCATTTTACTCTTCACCCTGTCGTTCTACCCCCAAAGCCAGTGACTAAAACAGCGTGTTCCTAAGGTGCCGTTTAACTCCAATCAAGTGCCGCTTTTGTAGCTGTCACGTATTTTTCAGCTCGAACTTGCTCTAACTTGTGCTACAACTTGTCCCACTTACTTCCTACTTGTAGGGGACATATATAAGAAGCTAGGAAACCTAATTTCGAGCAGATTCACACACATTAGAGCCTCCAATTCAGAGATTTGTCTTAGGTTTTCTTTTTTCTTCCTTAGGTTTGGGTTCTTTTTCTATTCTTCATTTTCCATGTTCATGTGATTTCCAGGTTGTTGTAAGGATTCCTAAGAGTTTGATAAGGTTTTTGAAGGTTGTATACACTTTAAAGCAATATTTTGTGAAATCTAAACCCTTCTTTCACTTATTTCATCTCTTTTATTCATATGCATCCATGAACATGGGTTGTTTTGATTTTAATCCAAATTTCTTGTATATTTATGATGATTTGAGCTTAATTCTAGCTTAGGTCAGGTTCTATGATGTCTTGAGTGAGTTTTTATCATAAGTTTGGATGATAATCTTTGTTTATATGAGAACTTGATGCTTGTTTTGAGTGGGCCACTTATAATAAGATCATAATTAGTTTAGGATCTGACAATCTCTACCTAAATCATTGGAAAAATCTATAAACAACAAGGTTTAATCCTTGGATCTGAGAAATCTACCTTGGTTATCATGAGAGCACTAATCTTAAATGGAATTTAGGATTACAACTTTTTGAACTTTAAACCTAATGCCTATTAATTAATGAAATAACCAAAGATCAATTTAGGATGGTTAGAGAAAAGATAAAGACTTAACCATAGCTATGTTTCGAGTTAGTGAAGGCCCTAGATTAAGTATTCCAATTCATAACTCACTTAAGCCATTTTAGGCCTAATCCTTAGCTTATTAATCAATTTGGTAATTTTAGTTCAATCAGGGATCCATAACATTATTAGGAAAGTCCTTAGGTTTAATTTAGGTGTTTTTAGTTTGTCTTGAGTCCAACGAACCCTTTTAGTTTAAGCCTTGAGTTTCCTTAGATAATTGTAATCTAATTACCTTAGTAGTTCATACAATCAGTTCTCTGTGTCTTAAATTTATTCCACTTTATTACTTGTGATTGGTACACTATCATTAAATTGATTTGGATTTGAATTGGAATTGCATATAAATTTATTAAATTATTTGAGCTAAATAGTGATACCAAATCAACCTAGTAAGAATCTAGAACTCTACTTAATTCTATTATTGAATAGCCCCGAGAAGGCATTTATACAAAAGGAGAAAGAGGTAAGGGGAGAGGGGGGTCTCCTTGCCTTAACCTCCTTTTTTGTTGAAAAAATTGAGTATGTTCGTTTTAATAAAAAAAACTAAAGGAAGTGGAAAATTCTAGATTATATAATCAAATTCATTATGGAGATTTATTTTAACTGCACAATTCTTAACAAAATTAAGCTTGTGATATGACTTAAATAATTCCTATACCAATAAGCTATTGTTTCCAATATTTATTCCCTATATGAATGTAGTTTAAGTGTAATTAACTACTAGGTTATAATTTTTTGTAGTCTTAAGGCAAAATATTTTTTAGATAATTTTTGAAAAGGGTGTTATAACAAGAGATCGGTTTGTAGTTTTTGAGATAAAAAGGATTAAGGTTTTTGGAATTAGGAAAATTAAGGTTTTGTTGATTTGATGCTAGGATTAATGGAGGAAGTAGGCATTAAGGCCATTAAAAATTGGAGCCTTGTTTAGATTAAGGCTTTTTAAAGTTTGCTCACTTTCTTCTATCCTAATAGACTTAGTGAGACTTATACTTGATCTTTAATGATCTACTTAGAAATAAAGGGACCAAGGAGTAGGGATAAAGGTGGCAGTTCTAGCAGAGCCTAGTAAGTTCTTAAAGAATTGTAACATATCATGTTTAGGCTCTTGTTGTTCGCTTATGATTCTTCCATTTCCATATATAAGCTATGGGATTTTGTTTATGTTCTTTTTGTTCAAAATGGATTTATGAAAGAATAAGGAATTGTTATCAAATTATTATGCTATAACACCCTTGCCTTATGTTTGTCATTGAATGATAGAATTCTTAGGCCTCTACATATCTATTAAGGTCTGCAGACTCTTACGTTTCTATAGAATTATTAAAAGGATATATTTAATATCCTTTCTATTATTTTTTAGGAAATTAGTTTTATTAAGACTTTTAATTCTTCCTTCACCTAAACAATAACTTAATACATTTTTATTATTCAAAACTTTCACTAGCATAATTCATTCCTTTGGAAATTGCCATATCAAATCCTTGCAGTTTTGTTAGGTAGTTAAATAATCTAAATGCATCTATTTGGACCTTTGAAGAGATTATGAATTTCTATTAGGCAATGATCTAATGTTAGAACTTGTAAAAAAAAAAACTTCCTTTATATTTTGAAACTCATCCAACCACTAGTTATTTACCAATTCCCTATTAAGGTTTCTTTCTCAAAAAATGATTACGACTCTACTTATTTCACCAAGTCAAATAACTCCCCTTATGTCTGAGATCCGTGATTCCTAAGTTTAAGATACAAGTTTTAAAATCCTTATAGAAGCTCCTTACATCATTTAGTATTTTTGCTTCTTAAGCCAGTAGTGTGTAAATGAAATCTCTTGATACTAACCAAGGAGTGTCAATGCCTTTTTCTCGTTCTAATATTTTATTATAAGGTTGCTTCCTCTAAAAAGCAAAATTTGTAACATACACAATAAACGGAAAAATCTTCATAAATTTATGGCCTTTTAGCTTGATATATATATATATATATATATGATCAAAATCTTAGGATCAGAGGTTACTATGATTTTACCATTATAGTGACATTGGTGATTGGATGATATCTTCCAATCCTTGTGCAAAAACTAGAGATGCTAGAAATGTTGAGCTTTGAGCTTTGTTTCTAAAATGCCAATAAAGAATGGCTTTATTGATCTAGTGTAAGCATGAAGAACTTTCTATATTTTAGGGTTATTTAAACACTCTTAACATTCCATTCTAACATTAACATCAAGATAAGAAAGGATAAATAGTTACCTTAGCATTGACCTTTATACCAAATCTCCTTTTAAAAGAGACCTTGAATTCCTCCTTTTGTGACTTTATATTAGTGTCCAAATTGCCTTTCTTTGGGGAAATATCAAGTTTAGTAATTTTTTATTTGGATTATCTATCACACAAATAGTCACTAGGATTTCACCTTCATTATAAATCTAATTTATAGCTAATTGCTTTGACCTCTTTAATTTATCCTTGTCTTTGGATATATCATATGTGGTAACAATGTTCACAAATGCCTAATCCTTATGTGATGGATGGTCAAAATTAGGTTCCTGAATAACACCATCTGTGTTGAGATGTTCAATTTGGTTGAAAAATGTCTAGATCCCTCAATTCCTTGCATGCCTAATTATGATAATGTATTAACCCATTAGAGGCATGGATTCTTTGTTGTTAAGAATTATCTATTCTCATAAATTCTTTGTTGTCCCCACTGATGAACAATTTGGCTTTGTCTCCATTCTTGTCCTTAATGTTTTAGGGAAGACTTCATTGATATATGACTGTGAGAGAATCCTCAACCAGTTACTCAGGTTATAATATGGATGAGATTGGGAAAGGATTGAGTCAAAGTTATCTCTACACAAATTCTTCCATATCCTAACCTTTTTCATGGAGGTTTTGATTTTACCTATACATAAATGTTTTCTAATATAACTAATAAGGTAGCTAAGTCCCAAAGTTGTACAATATTTTAATTGCATATTGTGAATGTGTATCCAAATTGGTATGTAGTTTATTCTCATATCCTCAAGTTTTAGCCAAGTTTCTAGTTTTAGAGAAAAAGAGGTTTGTTTTGGACATACCATGGTCTAGTTTCCATTTTTCTTCTTTTGTTATTTTTAGTGTTAAATCTAAAGATAAATAGGTCTTTTTCATTCAATAATACTTCTTCATATTCTTATTTCTTTCGTTAATTATTTGCCCATTCATTCATCACAGGAGAGGGAGGTATTTTATTTATAAAGAACCCCATCACGTAAGAGTTTAATTTTGGCACATCAATTTTTCATTACTACTAGAGGAGGTATCAACTCACTACAACCTTTAATTGTAGATGGAGGGATGTAAGATGGCTTATGAGATGAAGGATATCTTTAACTACTTAGCACTAAATATGTTTAGAGGAAGCTGAATCTTTGTTCCTAGAAGTTTAGTAACATGTTTACTCTTGAGGTTGAATATCTACAGGTGGAAGTGGGTTGATGTTGATGGAGAAATCTTCTTAAGTATAGTTTGAAGGCTGTGAAAATGAGAAGCAACAACATTAGGAGCTATATAAGTTCAAGAGAGAATAAGTACAATTCTGGAAAGAAGGAAAAAAAAAGATGAGACAGAAATTCAAAATTTAGTTCCTGAAAAGGAAACTAACTCAAGCGGAAAATCTAGTACAATGAGTAGAGTGGAAGGAGTGAGTGGAAAATGAAAAATAAAGATCTATAGGAGTGCTAGAGTAGGAGAACAAAGGATAGATATAAATCTATAAAGCATTCAATCTTGACAGGAGGGGTGTAGAGAATAGATAGGAAGATGGGAATTTAAGATCAAAGAAAATATTACAGAGATCAAAGAAAATATTACAGAGAGGCTCGAGCATTTTCTCCCTCTAACTTAAAACTCATTTCGATTAGTTAAACCATGCATTTTGAATATTTACTATATTAGTCATTTAATAAAAGAAAACCTAAGATAAATTCTAAAATTTTATTTTTAGTATATGTGTAATAATTTTTCAATTGGTTCTATTTCTAGAAAAAATAAAAATATCTAATAATTATAAAATTAATTAATTTTTATAATTAATTTGAAATATGTATAAGGGTTAATTATATATTAAATTCAAAGTTTATGTTTGTAGAACATTCAATAAACAATGTCATTAATATTCATAAACAAATCTAACATAAAATCTAGAAGTCCAATATTAAATTAAGAATAACAATGCATGGTATATTTTAGATTTCATAAAAACCTAAATGCTATGAAAAGATTAGTTTCAATACATTATATGAATCACACAAAAATTCATAAAGAGGAAACAAATAGAAAAGATCATCATGTTAGGTCTTAAATCCTCGACCCTTTGATGATTGATGTGTGAATTCCTATCATTGATCTTCGAATTGATGCCTATGAATCTTTTTTTCTCCTTTAAAATTGTGTGAAACCCTTTAAACATGGCTTAGGACTTGTTATTTCTATTTTATGGCTACTTTGAAATGTTTAAATGTTAGAGGATGCTCCAAATTTTCCTAAAAAATTTATTTATGTATATTTGTCTTGCCTCATTGTGGATCTCTCTGGATCTTTATCATAGGTAGACCCAAAGTCGTGGAGTGCCCAACTTGCTCTTCTTTTGGTGTTTCTTCATACCTTCTCCTCCGCTCGTCCTTTGGTTATGAGATTTGATGTGTGGGTTCCCAACTCGATGTTCTTGCTTCCTAAATCACTTCCACATCTCTTCCAATTCCCAAGGTACATCCACTTGCTCTTCAAAGTTATATAAAACATGATTAAACATTAAAAAAACATATAAGCAACATCTCATTTAAAAATTTTAACTTAATATATACATAAATCACATAAAATCTTCCTTTAAACTCAAGATTATAGCCACAAAACCATGCATAAAAGATATATAGATTATGAGCTATCAACTCATTCCTATATCCAATGCACGTATTAGATCTTGTTGATGATCATAATTTTTTATAAGTTTACATACACAATTTATTTGAAATTTAAAGAATTAATGCCTGATGGATTAAGGTGATTCATGAAAAAGACAAGAAGGTTGGTTGTTGTGCATTTATGTTTTAATATTTAATGAATATTTATTAAAATTTTTACTTAATCATTTATTTTGTTAAATTTATATATTAAAAATAAAGTTGGGGTTAGCTTAGCTAAATCTCCATGTCAATAATCTTAACTACTAATATTAATGAAATTAATTCTTTAGACATATTTGATAAAAATTGAAACTTCATCCATTATGACATTTTTTGTAAGGGATTATAGGTAAATGAGTGATCAATATTTTACGGTTTTTAAATTAATTAATCAATATTTATGTAGCATCCCACTCTCATAGGATACCTACCTGACATTCTGATGAATATTTGAGTAAATACCCTACAAGGGTGGCATGCTAGAGCAATTACAGTAGGCATCATGCAACATAATCAAAAGGAACATAGACATCAAAATTCATATTTCATTAAAAAAAATTTCATTTATACATCATCATAAACTGTACATAATCATTAAATAGATACCTAGATGTTAGTGAGATATGGGTGAAAGAATCATGTAAAAAGGATTAATATAACTAGAGTTATGATCATTCTCCTGAAACTTCTTGTGACATGTCGTGTGAAAATCTAAATTGTGTCTTAATTTTTGAGGTATTTAGAGCCCGAATTTGGAGTAGGTTAAAACAATAGAATTGTAGAGAAATGTGTTAGTGACACATTGGTGAAAGAATCTCATTCATTGGATGAGTGAAACTCAATCTATGGCTATTTTTCTTAAACTGACCAATAAAAACCATAGTTCTAGAACCTGTGTATTCGAGGTTGATGTTAAGATGATTAAAGCTTGATTTTGAAAGAGCCTTAAACATGAAATTTGTAGGTATATATCTTAGCTTGCAATCAACTCAACCACCATATAGGCCCAATTTCTATAATTCTAAATGGCGATCCAAATAGGGTCGTTGAAGTCAATTCAA
>JAOXYD010000005.1:13937517-13950103 GCA_028565735.1 Pinacopodium congolense
TTTGCCAGCGTGGATCTTTACACATTTACTAAAGTTTCCTGTAATTCTGGAGGCTTTGTTTCCCTGTTTAGTTTTTTTCAAGATAAAGAAATTTAATTGGGAAAAGTGTATGATGTTTTAACCAATATTTTGCACTCCCAGATTTACATATAGAGAAAAACACTTACATATGTCTCTTCTGTTCGTGATTTATGTGTTATACAGAGCCAAAGGTCCAAATGTCAAAGCTTGATAGTGAAGTAAGTAACAATCATCAATTCTCTTAGTCTTTTCTTGATTCTATCATCTCATTTTTCACCCTTCATGTGATAGTTTACCATAGGAATCTTGTGTGGCACCGATTATCCTGCAGGAAAGAAACAGAAATTGAAGCAGGAAAAATTGGTTCAGATATGGATGTTTTGAACGAAAATGTGTTGAAGACCCCTCCTAGGCAGCCAGATTTTATTGAAAATGAAAATTTCATTGAAGCTTTGCCAACAACATGTATCTCGGCAGTTTGTGATGAAAAACAACTGAGAAGCTCCATGAAATATACTCTGGAAATTGAACACAGTGCTAGTGATGAATCTTCAAAAGTTTTTCTTGCCACATTACCAAACCATAAATTGTTGCAAGCATGTTCCACAAGTAGCATCTTACAATCAGATGTCTTGGAGGAAAACAAAGAATGCACCGATTCTTGTAGATTATCTGATTTTGAGCAAGAAAGGGCTCTTAAGAGGATCAAGACAGATCCAGAAAATTTTGTTATTGAATTGCTGGATGAAAATTTTTTTGAGCAATGCCGCGGAATGGTCAACTATGCTTTTGATTCTGAAAATAACAAAATAGGCTCTGCCACTGCTGAATTGCCTAAATCAGCTGAAAAAGGAAATGCAAAGATGCGTTTGTGGTTCATAAGTTGAAACATGCCTGGTCATTTAATTAGATTCTTCATTTGCAGCTTTTGTTTTCACTTTTTATTCAATTCCTATAGCTGCTTGTCAAAGATTATGTACATCCACGGGTGATGAATGTTGTTTTATTCCACGAAATTGTGATGTTAGCCATATGAAAAGAGCAACATATTATTATCATCTTCATGTTCACATTTCATGAGTTAGTATATGAGCTAATAGGACACAGAAATGTCCTTAAGGTAGAAATAAAATACAAAGTTTATTGACAACTACCTGGAAGATCAAAGTTTATCATAACACAGTTGATGAAGTGTTTCACCAAGAATTAGACATATTGCAAAAGAAGATATAAAGAAGTTGTTGCTCTTTGGAATGCTAATGCCGTGAGAATGATAAGCCATGCCTTATATATAGATAGGCTAGCATGTAGCTTATGAAAACATTATTTTGGCGGGAAGCAGTTGTAGATGAACTGACCTCTGTTTTGAGTACCTGCCAAACACTTCGTCTAAATTTGTCGCTCATTGTTTGTTCTCATAGGAGGACAAACTCTCATGCCATTTGATAGAAATAATTCAGAAGCTCCAGTATTTAAATACTCACGCAGATCCAAAACATCATTGCAAGAGTTTTATGATCAAATTTAGAGTTGTAAGTTCAAAACAACCTGCTATATAAACAACTAATTTGCAAATGATATATACATCTGCAGCCATCTTATAGCTAATCATCACTGCAGATTGTGCAAATAATTCAAGACAACAGAATTAAGATTTATGGCATTCACATAGAACCCATGCTTTTTTTATTCAATACTGATTCATGTGTACAGTCACATAGCCTAGCATTACGATGCCCTTTGTACTCTTTCATGACAACCCTTCTTTCCTTTTCCAAGTCGTCTTTCCAAACCAAAATCTGTAAAATGGCAAAATTAGTGGGCAAAAATGATTCACAGACTCTTGGTTAAGGTGCACATAAGAACTCAAAGATAACCTACCTAAGAACTGAACTCAACCAAAACAGAGATGGCTTGTGACAACAATTGAGGCTATCGATAGGAAAGAATAACTCATAAATAGTCTCATTGCCAATACTCATTTTGACAGGAACCGAACTCAGCACCAATACTCTCAAGAAACTTAACAATATCGTAATTGTTATACTTCTTAGTAGTGCTAAAAGCAAGATGTGAGCCACCCCTCGCTCTTCCTCCTCTTCCTCCTCTTCCAATACTGAGCTGCCAACAAATCTCTAATGAAAATAAGCCAATGTCCACTTTTTCCCTTTTATTTTGTGGAAAAAATAAAACAAAAAATGAAAATCACTTCCAAATTGAAAAATACATGCGTGTGCGTACCTAGCTTTGACAGCAAGAGTGAGAGCAGCACTCATTGCAGCGAACATAGTAAAAAAGGCCATTTTCATGGGTTTTTCTCTAGTATTTTGTCCATTTCTTCGTTTACCAGTTTCAGTTTTTTGCCTAATCGAAAAAAGCTCTCCACCGGCAGCAAATCTCGCTCACCTGCTCATTTACTGATTCTTAGTTGCTAACTTTCTTTAGAATGTTCAAGTTCAACGATCTACAAAAACAAAGACATTTGTGATTGCTTTTAATTACATATATACCCTTATCATTTCCTGTTATTTTTTTATGCATTAAAATGGAAGGTGACTACGTGTCAATCGCAAGCCACAAATGGCTATAAAACCGCATACCGGGTAATGATTCCCTATCGGAAATAACACGATGTACTTTATCAAGTATTGTGACCTGGAGGGTAAAATGGAGAAAGCATCGCAATGAATCCAAGGCAGAATTTGTTTTGTTGCTCAGGCGTCTCATACGCTACAGTAATTTTATTTCCACTTTAGGTTAAGTGCCGGAGTTTTGTATTCAAAGGTTACGAGATAGTTGTATGGAAATTTTGGTGGCCACTTATAGTAATCTTGCTGAGGAAAAGAAAGTTAGCTTCTTCCTTGTCGTGGCTGTGTATTTCTACTCTTCTGCCATTGTTTGTTCTTTCAGAGGATTTATGCGTGAAGGAATTGGTGCGAAGAAAGAAAATAGCAAAAGAGGAAATGGATTTTGGGGGTAAAATTGTGTTGAAGGAGTTAACAAGAGTTATTGTACAATGGTATGTCGCTTGTTATGGATTAATATATTTTTTTTATTAAAAGGGCTTTTGGGTTTGTGATTTTTGTGTGTGTTCATGCGTGTGGTTAAGCAAGAAAGCGAATTCAATTGAGTCACTCGAGCGATTCCTCACTGCCCAAACACTTCCATTCTTAAACCTTCTTTTTTTTTTATCCATTTGTTTTGTTTCGAGGTTTTGTCTGATTAGGGACTTTGATTCCTTATCGATTCGTAGTTGGTTCACTTGGATCTTGCTTTCCGGTGAGTTATTCGCTGTTCTTTTAATGCCGATACTGTCTGCTCTTTGTTTTCGTTTGTATGTTTTGTTCTTTCTGTGTTCTGATTGTGAGCCGATTCGATTGTAAGGAATAATTTGTTTCTATTTTCTGGATTGAATCTTGTGTAATCTGGGTTCCTTTTTGTGCTTATGAGTATTGCCAAATACTTGGCTTTTTACGGTTACTGAGATTGCGTTTTCATTTATCAAGGAAAAGGCTTTTCTTTGATCATTTACTCGGTTGTATTGAGCGTAATCTTACGTCTTCTTTCATGGTCTCAAGATTTAAACTTGTTGCTACTCGAGAATTAGCGTTTACTTGTTTCTCATGTAGAGTTCTGTTTCGTTTTCTGAGGACAACGAATACTTAGCTTCTAAGTTTCGTCTTTTGTCTTCAACCCCTTTGTGTTTTTTCACTTAATTTTTAAGTTTGCATGTTGTTGATGGTAAGAGAAATCTGAATTGCCTTGTAAGGTACGGGGAAGGAGTGACCATATTTTCGATTATTCACTGTAGGTTTGCGTTTTAGTTTCCCTTTTGGTTGCCATGAAAGTGGAGGAAATCAGCTCTTGGAGTAACTTATTATTTTCTTTCTTAAATTACAAGAATAGTCATGAAGAGGGTTTTTTTATTCTTGGTTTTTTCCAATTTAAGTTTAAATGATGGGTTCACAACTTGGATTTTTAGCTTATGTTCAAAGTTTGTTTTTTGAGTTTCAATCTTTGGTATCCAAGGTTTTGCCGGCTTAGCTCTACCTGTTACTTTACTTATGAATAAAGTTACGTGAATTAATGATCTAGGATCAGAGTAAGTAAACGCTGAGTCCATAGAAGGTTCATTAAGGGTTCCATTAGTTTTTTGAAATTTTTATTTGGGTGGACTCCTTTCTTGTTCATTTCCTCAAGCTTTAGGGCTTGTACAAAATTTTCAGTTTTCAGCTATTGAATTTATTTCTTTTGGTGGGCAGAGAAGGGAGCTTGTTGCTGGTAGTACTCTGAGATGAGTCCCAATCTGATTTCAGTTGTGAGGAGGAGAACACCCATTTATCAAAGTTCTTTGATTTACTGTTTGTTTTAATATTACCCCCATGTTTTTCCCTCCGCTCTTTCGCTTTGTCTGTGTCTCAATCACACCCAGGGTCTCCAATATTTTGTCTTTACGCTTCACCGCCACTTCTTTAGGTGATCAGTTTTATGCCCATCTGCGTAAAAGCCCTAAGAACGTTGAAGCAGTCTTAAATTCTACCAAAGCTAAATTAGATGCCAATTGTATCAATGAGGTTTTGAAGCAATGCTCCTTCGCCGACTGCAAAATGGGTCTTCGTTTCTTTATCTGGGCCGGCTGTCAACCAGGTTACAGGCATAGTTCATATATGTATAACAAAGCTTGTGAATTGTTTAGGATTAAGCAAAGCCCTAAAGTTGTTGTTGATTTATTTGAGGCTTATAGGGTGGAGAAGTGTGCGGTTAGTGTTAAGACATTTAAGGTTGTTTTGAATTTATGTAGAGAGGGTTCGCTCGTTGACGAAGCATTGATGGTTTTGAAGAAAATGCCTGAATTTAATATACGTGCAGATACCAATTCCTATAATGTTGCTATTAAATTGTTGTGTGAAGATGGTAAAATGGATGACGCTCAAAAATTAATGGGAGAGATGGGGTTGATTGATCTTTATCCGGATATGATCACTTACGTGTCAATGATAAAAGGCTTCTGTAATGTGGGTAGGTTAGATGAAGCTTTTGAATTGCTTAAGGTAATGAGAGGACACGGTTGTGTACCTAATGTTGTAGCATATTCGACAATTCTTGATGGAGTTTGCAAGTTCAGCGACCCAGAAAGGGCAATAGAATTGTTGGGAGAGATGGAGAACGCAGGTGGGGATTGTAGTCCCAATGTTGTTACTTATACTTCCGTGATTCAGAGTTTATGTGAGAAGGGTAGGACTAGGGATGCACTGGGAATTTTGGATAGAATGGAGGCTTGTGGTTGTGCTCCAAACCGTGTCACAATATGTTATTTGATCCAAGCTATTTGTATGCATGACTGTCTGGAAGAAGCATATACGTTGATTAACAGAGTTGTGGTGGGAGGTAGCGTTTCATACGGTGATTGCTATAGTTTACTTGTGATCTGTTTAATCAAGATGAAAAAAGTTGAGGAGGCTGAGAAGCAGCTCAGAAGGATTTTATCTGGTGGTTTGAAACTTGATAGTTTGGCGTGTAGTCTCATGATTAGAGAGCTTTTCTTGGAGAAGAGGATGCTTGATGCATTTCACTTGTATGAAGAAATGGACAAGGTGGGTTGGTCCATTGATACTGATGTATATTATATTCTTCTGAATGGTCTTTCTCAGCAGAACCATTTAAAGGAAGCTTCAAGCATTGCAAGGTTATGCTTGGAAAAAGGAATTTGTCTTCAGATGTCTTGTCTAGACAAGATGGGTGGGCATCTTGAAAAATCTAGAAGCCTACAACTGATTAAAGACAAAAGGGGGATCAATTTTTGACATTCAAGTTTCTGTGTATTAAAAGAAGTTCAATACAGCTGATGTTAACTATTATATCTAAAAAGGTATGTTTTCACCTCGATTTTGATTTATAGTTTATAATTTTTTTTTTCAGTTGAGATTTAAATTATTTCTTCCTTCATATGCTATAAGTAATCATTTGTAAGCATTGCTGAAGTTGAGTGTTATCTCATGTTTGTTCATGAAGACTTGAATTTGCATGAAATGGAAGAAATTGGTAAATGTTTTGAAAAAAAGTAGTGTTGAGCTCAAATGTTGTTTCAAAATTCTCTGAAATGTTTATAAGCTTCCAATGAAGTTCCTGAAACTTAATGTCGGAGTGATTGTGAGATTGATGAAATTTCTAGTTTGCACCATTTTATCATCACAAAGTTATTGGTGTCAACTGCTTCATAGTTTTGTTGTTGACATTGCAAAACTGAACAGTTCGGATTGTGAGAACTCATTATAGACATTCGTTTTGTTCCAGTCCCTGATGTTTACTACTGAATTTGTGATGGATTTTGTGGCTTCTTTTGGTGCCTCTTTTGGCAGCTTTTCTACTAGAGGAAAGACTGCGTTGAATAGGACTCTTTGGGGGCTTCACATTTGTACAAGTCTTGGTCTTAATGTCCATTGTTACTACGAAATAGATGTTGATGAAGTCTGTTTATCTGGTGCTGGGTTTGCTACTATTGATCCTAGTATGTTTTAAATTGTTTCCTTGGCTTGTCAGTTGCTGCCTGGGAGTCCTCTTGCTTGCGGACATCTTTGCTTTTAACTTCCCTAAGAGAGGCCACAAAGCTGCGTGGTGAACTCGATCAATGAACTGGGTCTTGGCCGGATCTTAAATTAGACTGCAGGATTTTATGCTTATCTTTTTGACTCAGTAGCTGAAGGTACGTTTAATCGATTTTTGGTTCTGTTTCAGTAAGTTTATTTCTAATTTCTTGCGCTTTTGAAGGGTTTTGAGGAGAATCTCAGTGCGTTGGTGTTCCGAGTTTTGTTGGAAACTTTGTCATCTTTCACCTACAGTTATTTTTTTACTACTTCTAGCAATGATTGAAATGATAGACTAGTATATTTGTTCTGAAAGTTCGGTGCTGTAATTGAAGCTTTTGGAGGAGAATTTATTGGATAAATTTCCAATTTTGTTAGTGTCATTTTGCTTTAACTGTTTCACTCCCTCTAGACTCTGGTGTCTGAGTTAAAAAGCTGATAATTTTATTAATATCTTGTCAACCAACAAACTAGCATGATATTCTTCTCGCTGCTTTTAAGTTTTGGGGGTAGCATTAGTGATTAACTGTAAAATCGCAATCTTGGGGGCTTCTTCACTTGTGGGTCTGAGAAACTGGGTTATTGGCTTCACGGTCTTGTGACTTCTAAGTTTTGCTTGGTTGGGATTTTGAGTTGAAGTTCTTTTCGTTTGAGTTTCTGGTTTATGGGTTTCAAGCGTTGTTTGTTCCCTTAATCTGAGACTTGGTTTGTGATTTATTTCTCACCTTTTTTTTCCCCTTCTGATAGAAGGTTCGATTTTTGGAGATTAAGAGTGGCTATAGCTACTGGCTTTTTTGATATGTAAAATTCAACATTGTTTTTAAACCTTTCTAGTTGGTTAGTCCTGCAGAGGTCCTGTCATTCTAATTTGACCCATTAAGCAACTTTGGTTCAGCCCAATTTTTGAAGAATGCTGCCAATTTGTGTGAACTTAAATGAAATTATGTTCTCATATCAGAACTGTCCACTTACGATAGTTTTTAATCTGCAAGACTACACTCTGTTGCAAAATTCTGCAAGAATAAATTCTCCCACACTTTAGTGGAATGATGCTACAAGATTTACTTGACATTCTGCAAGTCCTTTTCTGCAAGATTTGTAATTCACTGAAAATCAATATTGTGTTATCATTTTGACATGTACTATTCATTCCTAGAAACGGATGATTTTCTTGGTCATTTATCCCACTATCAGTTGTTTTTGATGATTATAAATAGCTGTCATTCCTAAATCTTGCATGCATGGTTAGATTTTGCTAAATGCTAAGAATTTTTGCAATAGGTTATTAACAGTTGCATTGGAAATTTATTTAAGAATTGAGCCTGCATATTTACAACTCCTGAGTTGTTCAAGTGATCAATAACATAGACTCCTTGCATATAAGATGAGGGATTGCACTATTACCACTAAATTTATAATGTGTTCTAAAAAAATGAGTGCATAAAATTCTTGAATTGCTACATAATTAGTAATTTCATGGAAATAGTTAATGCAGAATTGACCAAACCAATTCCTATCTAGCCTCATAGAACTTGTTTATTTCTAATGTAAGTTCTCACCATATTCTATAGATTGGACCTGATGTAGGACTCTTTCATCAAACACTGAAGTCTGGTAACTCCCATGACTGCCCCATATCTCCAAATCTGCTGCAATATAATTAATGGGTTATACTTACTACCATTTGAAGCTGCAATGCAAATCAAGCATCAACATTCACGATATCACTTGTATATGCTTGTCTTTTTTTGTTCGGGACAGCTTTTCCTGTCATGCATGCAACCAATCAAGTTGTTTTCTTTGCCTCAATCTAGCTGGACAAGTTTCATTTCAGTTATTGATAATATTTGGAAGTCGTTAAAAGGCTGTAACTCTTATTTTGACCCAGAGACTGACCTCATTTCAACTTGAAATTTGCTAAATTTTATAAGTATACTACACTTTCCAAATAAATGCATAATATGGCATACTTCAGCAGATTTCGGTTAGTTTTTGCATACCAGATTTCAGTTATTAGTTGTTGCATACTTTGTTGTTTCTGTTGAACCATGAGAAACTAGTGTGCTACCTAATTGCAATACCAAGACCTACTTTCCTGCTGCATTCTTGCCCCCAGCATAAAATCCAAGTCATTGCTCATGGCCTAGACATTGTATTATGCACTGTTATATGCAGTGTTCACTAGCTCTAGCCTGACATATGATGCTTTCTCAACCATTCATAGTTGCCTCAACTTTCCAGAACTTACTTTATTTAACACAATTGCTACATATTCTTGTAATGGAGTTATGCACTACCTGCCTAAGCCGCACAATTCTGGACACAAAGCCTTCTTCTTCATCCATGCATTGAGCATACATTATACAGCTTGTGGTCGCATCTAAACTTTATTTTCTAGCTTTCGCACTCTTAATAAATACAAGTTGCATTTATATATGTGTTAAGGGTTCTACTTTGAAATCTGATTTTAATTAAGCCAGACAAATGGATTTATTTCAGTTAAAGGTTTTCATTTGTTTATATTTTTTAATTTCAATCATTAGAGCTAGCAAGGGATGCACTTCATTCGGAGGGTTACAAAGTTATTGCGGCCTACATGTCACTTGTTAGTGATGCTTACAAAAAACAGGTAATTTTGAATTTTTTTTTTGGC
Source organism: Pinacopodium congolense (assembly GCA_028565735.1). Lineage (NCBI taxonomy): Eukaryota > Viridiplantae > Streptophyta > Magnoliopsida > Malpighiales > Erythroxylaceae > Pinacopodium > Pinacopodium congolense. The sequence continues at coordinate 13,946,776 of JAOXYD010000005.1, forward strand.
AATTATGCTCATTGTAGATGCCTAAGTGCTTTTTGGATTGAACTGATAGTGGAATGGAGAGAAGTTATTTGATATCAATGGATTAATTTGATTTTCTGTTTCGTATTTGAATGTCTGTGCAAGGAAGTGAACTGAATGCTTGTTCTTCATAGGGACCTGTATCTGGGCAGCATCGATTGCTTATGTGTAATTTGGCATGCAAAAGTTCTGATTTTGTAATGGTTGATTCTTGGGAGGTATTTCATTTTCATCTTTTGTAATTTCAAGGATTCGTTATTTCTATTTCTTGAGTGGTATTTAAGGGAGTGGTGGGCAATTACATATTTGAAAAGGTGAACTTTATTTAACTCTACCAATTATTGTTGTAGGCAAATCAAAGTAGCTATCAGCGAACTTTGACTATTTTGAAAAGGGTTGAAAGCTCTTTCATTGATGATTTGAAGATGCCCAAGGGTAAGATGTTTATTATTATTATTGTCTGGTAATAAATAGGAAAGAGATCTTCTATGCAAGGATATTAAAGGGCATGGCTACCAACTTGTTTTCCTTGTTCTCAGAATTCCTCAGGATCATGCTTGTTTGTGGTTCTGATTTGCTTCAGTCTTTTAGCATTCCTGGATTTTGGATTCGTGAACAGGTTTGTGCTTGATGTTCTTCTGGTGTTCTTTTCCAGTATCAACTCTCACTTTTAGTTGTAAGCTATGTAATTGCGAACCATTACTTGGTGATAAAATTATTTTACAAGTCAATTCCTTTGGCATCCTTTACATCATAATAAGTTACTGAAAAGCAGGTTTTCGTATTTTTATCCTCTACCTTAATATACAGGTGAAGACCGTGTGTAAAAAGTACGGTATTGTGTGCATCCGGAGAGAAGGGCAAGAGGTAGATAAAATTATTGACAACGATGAAATCTTGAAAGAAAACAAGGTGAGCATGCAATTCTTGTTAAATGCCCATGTTATATATCTTGTCCTTCTTATGCAATGAGAAGTTAAAAGGCCATATTTTTTGCAAGTTTAGTGGATATTTGGTTTCATTTTCTATTTTGGTTTTTTATTTTTGTTTTTTTTAATATAGAAATAAAAAAAATACTAATACAACATAGAAATTGAAAAAAATACACAAAAATTAATGAAAATACAAAAAAATAAAAACAGAAAACAGAAATAGAAAGCTGAATTAAACATCTTCTTAAGAGTCTTTAATTTCTGTTTTTACAAGAGAATGTAAGTAATACTTGTTGATCACTCAATAATTTGTGTTGAAGGGGTTTTAGCACTTGATCAATGGAATTCAGTAGAAGTCTTTGTGTGACTAAAGCTTATAAGATAAATTTGCCAGATATTAAACGGGGTCTGACATGTGCTCAAGAGTCCAGGTGGTTCTTAGTTTGTTACTATTTACAAGCTACTTAAACTCTTTGAATTTATCTCACTACAGTACAATATTAAAGTTGTGGAGGAACGCGTACCAAACTATATCAGTTCTACAAGATTGAGGTAATTAGCCTTCTTTTCTGTGGGAAATTTTGATGCAATATTGAATAAGACACTTATTTCAACAATGCCTGTAATGTGAGTTTTTTTTTTTCTAGGGAATGCATTTCAAGAGGACTATCAATAAAGTATCTGCAGATGGAGTGATTGATTACATAAAGGAGAAAAGTTTATACCTGAATCATTGAATGATAAGGGTAAAACTTCTATGAATTTATAATAATTTTTAATTAATAATGACACACTTAAATAAGATAATAACAATTATTCAAGGATTTATAAATGGTAATACTACACGCTCCCCATCCGATGATCCCTCGTGGCTCCCCAAATTAATGTTTTATTCAATTATAATTAGAGTGTTGTATGATTTGACCATAATAATTATACAATTTGAAAATATTTGTAATATGGGTTGTTTGTATGTCATTGTTACAATACATCATTATATGAATTATATTAATAGTCTTGTGTGTATCTTGTTTATATAGATAATACGAATTACATAATGATAGTTCGGAGGCTATAAAAGGACCATAAAGGGGGTTGTATAATCGCACCCATAAATAAAACCCACCAGATCTGGGTTGACAAATTGTTGTGAATTCATAAAACTTACCAGAAATTTGAATAGAATAGAATGTGATCATTAATTAGAGAACCTCGAACCAGTAACTTTATAAGTCCAAAATTTTTAAAGTATATATAAAATCAATTTGCTTAGAAGTACAAATATCAATTAATAAATTGTTATTGTTTAAGGTTCGTTTGTTTAAATATTATATTTGTACTTTTTATTTTTGAGCTATTTTTTAATTTTTATATTTTATTTGTATATTTTTTATTTATATATTTTATTTGGTTTTGCACCTAAAGAAATAGAAATAAAAAAAAAACATTTAAAACCTTAAGGTATTGTTTTTTCATGTTACTATCCCACAAGGTATTGTTTTCCCATGTAATTATGCCATATTTGTTGAGTTATTTAATGTAACAACATGCTTCCATTTTTTCCTTTTTCTATAAGAAAGAAGAAATTTGTATTCCATTAATGGGTTAGCACACACGTTCGGAATGTACAAAACACTGGCCATACAAAATAAAGACCATCTGTTCTTAAACAAATCAAAAGACCATCAATAATTCATTTTTTGGTAACCAATGGTTCTTGTTAGTTTCTACTTTTTTGTTTTTCCTAGCAAGTACCATATAATTGATATATCATTTTTAGTTCAATGAATCTTAATATAATTATGAATAACACAATGGTTATTCACAATATATTTTTGCTTCATGTCATGGCTTGATATATTAAAAAGAATTGAAGATGTCGTCTGATATTTCTCAATGAAAAAGGCAAATAGGTAGAGTACTCTTGTGAACTTTAAGAATAACAATAAGAGCAACAATAGCAACAAAGCATCTTTAATAACAATAATAAGAATTCTAACTGAATACATAAATGAACGAATATAATAATTGATATCAATCAAAATTAACATATCAATTACAAGTGTGATGTTAGAAGGTTCAAAAATTCAATTTGTCAAATTTTGATTAAGAAAATTCAAATATTATGTACAATAGGTGACCACGATTAATAAATCACCGGTTACGGTTTACGAAAAAACTATGAAATAAAAACAAACAGAGATTAAAGATGATAAATGAATAACAAAAAGAAAAAGAAAAACAACACAAAAAATAACAAATAACACAAGCGCTAGCTCCCCGGCAACGGCGCTAAAAATTTGGTGAGCTCGTCGTAAGCTACCAAATAATAAAATACCTAACTAACCTAACTAAGTAGCTAGGGCAAGTCAGGGTCG
>JAOXYD010000005.1:13951064-13976264 GCA_028565735.1 Pinacopodium congolense
TATTTTCTTGAATAATATATTTTGTATTTTGAAATGATTAGTTTATTTTGATAAGGGTATATCTTCATAAATTTAAGCTTTATTTGACATTTGATTTGTCTTTTTATGATGATTATCATTATTGCATAGTATTCTAAGCTTCACTTTATAATTCAAAGTATACATTCAAAATTGTTTAATAGCATACCCATAATAGAACCAATAAACATATTAAATAAGTAACACTTAGCACTATACTAACAATAAAATAATAAAAATGTTAATTATAAAATTATATACAAACACAAAGAATTACAACATACTTCATAGCTAATATATCATCCCTAATTACAAAGTCATACATTACTCCTTTAAAATATAATAACATTATAGACAAACTAATTATATCAACACATAACATCCCAGTCTCTTCTAAATCACAGACGTAACTTAAGTATTAAATCTCACTTAAAACCATGATAATCATCATAATGATGCATATTTGCATATCATAAGATGTCAAATAAAACTCATTTAACATAATTTAAGCAATGCATCATGCATAAGTATGGACCATGGTTTAATCATCAAACAATGACACTCACAATCAAACTCACCATATATAATCACCATATTAAAAATCACATGCTAGTGGACAAGGGCTAAATCTAATTACATAAGTGGTCTATATAGTTAATAACCTAACCAACAAGAAAATAACAATTCAACAGTCAAACGTCTTATGTAATTATGCATCACAATAATTCAACACCATTATATCATGGCTTAACTTTCAACCTTGGAGATGATTCGACGTCTTTAGTGTAACATCTCCAAGTTAAAGCACTAAATATCGGTATAATATCTTGAGATCATTATATCACATTTAAGTATAAGTTTATTAACCAAGGAAAGTTCCAATTAGTGGTTTTGATATTGTTACTAATATTTTAGTTTTATGTATTAAAAAGATAGATAAATGCAAGATTTTTAAGTTTGCACGTATCAAAGCCCAGGGAGGAAGTAAAATCATGAAGAAAAGGAAATGGAGCAAGCATTTAAGAGAAGATCGAGAATAGAAGTTGCAGAAAAAGAAGATCAAGATTAAAGTTTTTCATTGTAAGTATTGCTTAATATTAGCAATGTTTGAAGGGCTCGTAACTTTGCATATTGTTTGCATTTAGAAGTTTGGTCAAATTTTTTAGAGTTTGCATTTGAATCATTGCATGATAAAATTGGTTTAAAGTTTTCATATTAGTATAGCATTTTTTCAAATAAGATGAAATTAGGTATAAAAAGGAAACATGGTGAATGTTTTTAAAGAAGTCCTCATGAGGTGAAATTTTGTTTTAAAATTTATTTGAAATTTTATTAAATGTGTGTATGTGTTTTTGAATTTTTTTGAGTCAAGGGTTTGGAGAGAATTTTGGTTTTCAGGAATTTAGGAAAAGATTGAAATGTTATGGAAAATTGTTTAAGCTTTTTAAAAGTTGTTTAAGTTTGTTTGAAACTATTGAGTGTGATTTAGTTAAGTACTTTATGTGAAAAAATTTTTATGGAAGTTTTAAAAACTTTAAAAGTTTGTTTGAAATAAAAAAATCCCTATAACTAAGATATATTTTATGTTTAAGTTTAATTAAAATATCTTTGTGATTAAAACATCTTTTCAAAAATTTTATAACTTGTATGAATTAGTTTTAGAGTGAAAAGAATCTGATTGAAACATTTGAGAAAATTTGGAAACTTTTGAGAAAGTTTTGAAAGTGTTTAGAATGGAAAATTTCCATAACCAAGAAAATTTTGTGTTTGAATTAATTAAAACATTTTAGAAATTGATACAACCTTGGAAATGGCTTTGAAACTTATGTGAAGTGTTTTTTAAATGAAAAAAATGGTTTTCATATGTGTATGAATTGTTTTAGAATTGTTTTAATGTGAAAAACTTTCAAAATGAGATTAAATTGTCGTAAACCAAGACAAAGCTTGTTTTTTAGCTTAATTGTGATGTCTTGATGTTTAAAATACTTTTTGGAATCATTTGAAAATTTATGAATTGATGTGGAAGTGTGAGATTTGGATTTTTGTTGTTTATGGTCAAAATTTATAGGCTGCAGAACTTATAATCTAATTTTTGAGGCGATAGGCCGACTAGTTCATAAAGGTCAGATGACTGGTGATCAGTCAATTGATTTAAGGTATAGATTGACAACTTGTGTAGCAGAACGCATAACAACTAGTTCTAGAATGGGTTTTCAACGGTTTTTTAACATTTTTAACGCCTTTTTTATGCTTCCAATAGCTAGCTAAGTGTAAGAAGCTTATAAATAGATGGTTTAACTAGTTAAAAACAACCGTTATGAGTTTTTGATGATTAAAAGAGCATTGATTGAGATTTTGGGTTGTTTATAAGTTAAATGAGTTTGGGGGATTGTGTGAGATTGCATTTGCATTCATTAAGTATTTTTTAGCCCTTTAAGTATTGTTTTGTATAAACAAGTGGTGTCTGTAATGTATGCTTGAATTAAGCTTGAGAGATATTAACTTTTATGGGTTTGGTTATGTGGTTAAAAATTGTTGAGATTGAGTTTTGGTTAAGGGGTTACTCTTCATCCTAGAAAAAGAAAGATTTTGTTGCTAGGTTTCACTTTGCCCACTTGAAAGAAGATTATTGTTATGTTGCTCTTCACCCCTTTAGAAAGAACATTTATAAGGTTTTCTTTTCATTTTAAAGAAGATTGTTTTGATAGCAAAAATCCAAGAAGGTTGTTAAGAGTGCACGTAGGCTAAAGATTAGTTAGCTGAATCACTATAGAAGTTTTTGTGTATCCTTCCTTTTTATGCTTTTAATTTTATACATATTATGATTGATTTTAAATTGCCTTAATTTGAATTATTGAGTTATATTCAACATATTATTTTATATAGGTTGAATTGTAATTTAGAGTGTTTATTAGGAAAATTTGGTTTAGGTATTTTAGGCATTGGTTTAAAAATTTTTTTAAAACACCCAACTTACCTCCCCTCTCTTTAGTCCCTTTTGGACTTATAGTTATGAAGTTGTGATGTCACTTTGCAATATAACACTTTACGGTTATAATATCACTCTTAATACAATTTCTTAAGGTCATGGCATTATGTTCCACATTGATCCTTAGCTACTTGACCCATTGGTATAGTTTAATTTGATACTTTAAGATCACAACATCAAATTTTAAAATACAATACATTGAAGTCATGACTTCATATCTCAACACGATGCATTAAAATCACGGTGTCACATCTTAAAACAATTCTTAACATTATCCTCTACTAGCCAATTATTTTTCATCTACTTAACTTGCATAAAACATGGCACATATAACATATTGAAAGGCCTAATCATATAAAGACAATATGATTATCATTATAAACAAACATTATGTCCCTACGGAACATATAAAAAACTTGAAGTTCCACTCATATGCTTGAAAGACATAAAAATGCTTGAAAACTACAAAACATAAAAATGCCTTAAAACTAAAAAACTTAGTTCAAGCTAAATCATATACCCAAAATCATAAAGCATCAAGACAGTGTGATGATAATTATACTATTTCTTTTTATTCAACCCTTTCATTTGACCAACCTAACCAAACTCTTAGAAATCTTGTATTTTTCCAATCACTAAAAAGTAAACTACAATATAATATTTGATGCCCAATACAACTTGTAATTAACCACTTAGTATCCCCGGTATAAAAAAAAAACTAACAACTTTTAGACCTATCATGGTTAAACCATCTTTTACTTAAATTACCACACTTATAACAACCCTCATAATATATTTGAGCATCCACACTTTAGCACATCTCACTCCTTAGCTCATCGACATTCATTCTAACTCATGACAAATTCCTCTCAAATTATACTCTCATTAAACCTTCACTTGATTTTAGTCATTTTTATGGCCTTATCCATTTTTACCTAAAAATGATCTAAATTTTTATACATAACTTTTCCAACATTCTCTATTTCATATCCCAATTCACTCCCTATCAAACTCCATTAAAAGTCCCATCCAACACAAATAGCTATATAAGATATGACAACAATGAACATTACTATTGTATGTGCATCTAAAATGCCTTAATAACACATATCCTCACTTTTTAAGTTAATATTTTCAAACACTCTTAATAAAAATGGAAAAATAAGTCTTGATGAATTTGTCTTAACCTTGGCTTAAAATTTTAATTTTTTTTGTCAAGTTTGTGTCTTTAAGAAATTTTTTTTAAATTTTATTAATGAAATAAAAATTTTAATTTAATTAAACTATTAAGTTTATATTTAAAATTATTCTATTTATAATTTTAATGATCATTTTTAATTAAGTGATAAGATTAATATTTTTAGTAAAAAGGGATATTAATTCGTTCAATCAATGGTAAATAGTATACATGATATTGATATTAAAGGTGTAAGAGTTATTTTATTTAATAATACCTCATCACAAGTAAAAATTTTTATAGATGAGGATAAGTAAATAAGTTTGAACTATCATAAAATTTTTTTAGATCAATCAAATTTCATAAATGATGTTCATGTCATAATTCTAAGTTGATGATTCATTGGACTACGTTTAAGCCTTCGATAGAAAAAAAAAAACGTAATCATAATTAAGTATATCCTAGACTTTTTTAAACTTAAGTTGTAGTAAAATCTACATTTATATGCTCATATTTTTGTTCTAATATCTTAAAAACTAATGAAGGAACATCTACATAATGTCAAAATTATAATAATTAGTTTATTCGTATGTTATTTTTATTCTTGAATTTCTCTCCTTACTTTTGGAATCGTAGAGTTTATATCTATATAAGAACTTGGTAAAACTTAGAAGTTATCCTTTAAAAATCCAATTTAGTTTATGGAATTTTTATATTTAAATAACATCATGTTACACTTATAAATTTAAAAGAATTTCTATAGGTACTAAATATATCAAGGCCCAAACCGTATCATCTTGTCTTCACTGGAACATGGCAAACTACCTAATAACAAGGTTACAAGCTTACTACCCGGTGAAGGTTAATACAGTTGCTAGACTCATAAATTTAGAAGAAATACCTTCAATAATCCATAAGTTATAAACAATAGAAAAGAATCAAGTATACAACATCTCAATTAACATAATTCTCATAAAAACAAGTACATTTCACAAATGTCAACAATAACTTTACTAAATAAATCGTCATGAGATCATGCTCATAACCTGCTTAGGTTCTCATGTTTTTCTTCGACCTCCTCACTTGAAATGACAACTATAATAGAATTACATGCATCAATTACGAAAAAGAATAAACAAAATAAAGTGAAGACCTTCTCTACTACTACCATATGACTAACACCTTATAGGCTATGCCTATATGGCTCTAAAAAATCTCCTAAGGCCTGTTAAAGAAACACTCAAGACATAAATGTATTAAGATCAACAACGTATAGCATCCATGTCATATGTAACAACTATTATTGTTAGTAAAAATCATATGATACCATATATGTGCCAAAAGTAAGTACTGAATATGAGCTCTGGCCATTAATTAGATTTTGTTTCAATATGGTTTAGAATTATTTGCTTTGGACATGGATTAGTTTCTATGTTAACCTGACACTAACATGAGCTCTAACCCCTAGCTAATATATGCCTTAACTCGACCATCCACACCTAGATGCATTACATAATTCATAAGGCTTCCTTTCAAGGATCACATATCAATTTTAATATGCATCTATAAAAAGCATCATATAACAATCACATATAAGGCACTCACTTCATGACCCGTAACTTTAAACAGTTCATCATTTATCATTGGTGTCTCCATAACACCCTAGTCTCAAACCACAAAACAACTTACAACTCATATAGCACACAATTCACACACATTAATTATGAACAAACTTCCAATTCTATCAAATTTACCAAAATCCTAATTCACCATAACCATTATATAGGTTTTTTGCAATTATTTCCCAAAATCAAATAATTGGAACACATAAACAGATATAAGTTGCATGAAACATCATAAATAACATAATTGCAATATATCATACATCTTAAAAACCCTGATTGATGTATACCACCTATTCTATTGTATGAAACGTATCTCAAAATATTTTCTTGAAGCAAACAATCGTTGAAACATTTCTTAAAATTTGCTAAAGTTGATGTTTCTTACTAGAATCATAATATTTCTCCTTTAAAATGGTTTTCTCTTGAGTTTCAAGTGTTAAACTTTGGAATATTTTTTCCTCGGTAGAAAACTACCTGGAAATTATTGATCAAATTGACATTTTTCTTTTTTAAAAATGAAAGTTCGTGGGGTTTGACTAGCTAAACATCTTTTTATGAAAAATCACATTACCTGTGTAGTTGATGTTAAGGGTTTGACATGCCCATATTAGTTCAAGTGTCTTCTTTATACTTGTTAAAAAAATTTTTTAAAAAATTTTGTACGACCTTTAAATTTATCTCAATTTTATATTTATATTAAAAATTATGATAAAAATATCGTACATTATTTAAGTCCTGAGGTTACGTATGAGTAATATGCAAGTTTATTAAACTCTTGTACTTGGATGTAATTAACAGTTACACAAAATCAAAAATCTAAACAAGCCCCTAAAACATAACAATTAAACCTTAAATTCATAACTAAAATAAATACTATCATAAATTATAAAACACATGATTGAAAATAAGAAAAATGATGAAGGAGCTAAAAATATATATTTTTGGTATAAGTCAAAAGGAAATACAAATATTAAATAAAATTTATAAATCTGACAGCTAAAAAAACAAGCAAAGTCCATCCTATTCTAGGATTTTTTTTTGAAAACTTGTTTATCCAATAAAAAGAATCTGTGACTTTAATTATTAATGTAAGTAGTGACAGGTTCTGACATGTTTATTCCAATAAAAAGAATAATAATCGTTTGATTTAGTTTTTTTTATTTTTAACTTTTATTTTTGTGTTGTAATAAAAATTTTTAATTTTTTTGTAATTTTAAAAATATTATATTATATTTTTAATTTTCTATACTATTTTATTAAAAATTTAAAATTTAAAAAATAAAAAAAATCAGAAATCGGCCCTATAATCCACCGGACAGAGTAATTATACTTGGTGAAAAAATAACGGACAGAAACTCAATTACGGAGAAGAAATTATGTTAATAAATAAACGAGGCTAGGAATTTAAGAATAATGGAAGATAAGACAGCAAATCATAGGTAACCTGCCACTTACGATTATTATTATTATTATTCATGTGCTTATGGGGCTACTAGTTTTATGTTGGGTTGGGTTGGATTGACATTTGAGCAAAACAATTGCGCCTACCCGAATTCAATTTCCCGCCACTTGCAGAATAAGAAGAATAATAAGAAGAAGAAGAAGCAACAGCGTCCAATTAATGGCGTCTCAAACCCAAAGTGGAACAGCAGCAGCAGCAACTTTGATTTCGAAACTTGAATCCGCCACTTCTACCCCTCTCTTCAGTCTCTTCTCCGACTACCTTGTCGGCTTCAAAACATCTAAATCTCAATCCCAAATTCGCTCTTTGGCCAAACAATTCCTTCCCTTCCTCAACCGTTCTCTCTCCATTTTACCCAAACGCCTCTCTGATCCATCCAAATTACCGCCCCATTCTTCCAAACTCGCCCTTGAATTGTTCGACGTCTACAGACTTTGCTTGTCTTGCTTGGACTTCATCTCTTCCCAGCTGTCTTGCAAACCCTACAGCCTCTATTTTCAGACTTTGAGGCTGGTTTATTGCTTGAATGCTTGGGGATTCCATCCTCAGGCCCTAGATGAGGCGCTTCGAGTTTTGGACAAGCTCAGGGCTCTTGATTCTTCTACATTTTCACCTACCACCAACGATGCGGAACTCGCTGGCTTAGTGGTGGAGATTATGGTGGCCATCGTGAAATGCACGGCGTTGTTGGTGCAGAGTAAGCATGTTGGGGAGGAGGAGGACTATAGGAGACTTATTCTACTGGTAGAGGAGGTTCAACCCTGGTTCAGGTACATTAATTACTTGTCGTGCTCAGTTTTTTCGTGGGTTTATGCACTTTCCGTAATCGGTGTACTTATTTGTGAATAATTTGTCTTAGGGTGGTAGACTCCAGTGCATATGAGAAGTTCCAAAGGGTGCTTGTAACGTACTTAGCCAAGTGCGCTCTTTTTCTGGTTGGGGGACCGATAAATTCCAAGGGGGACTTAGTGCGCGATTTTTGTGCAATAACCTTACGCGAGTATGCGAATTCTTCCTTGAGAGATCAAACCTATAAGGTGATTGTTATTCTTGATTGTAGGGTGAGAGATCTCATGCCCTTTATGCATTATCTAAATGCTTCTTCTTGCAGTTTGCTCGCCAGGTCTGTTCATCTTTGTTCTCGTTTCAAGATGATGGACCTTCAATCATCATTCACATATTAGAATCCATTTTGGATTCTGTTTCCCTTAAGTGTGAGGTAGTAATCTTTCTTTCAGCTAAGTTCAACTTTATTCAATGGATGCCTCTTTGTGTCTCCTTCAAATACTTGGGGTCTGATTTCTTGTATCTTCAAATCTTGGTCGTTGCATGGGGTGAGGGATTTTTTTAAAAGTGTACATGTATGGTTTCTAATGTACCAAAAAGTAATAGAGGGTTGAAGCTATTTTTTAGTTGGATAGTGCAGTTATGATGCCTGGGTTTAAACTTAAATATTTTCTTGTTCTAATTCTTTGTATTACGTTCATATTAAGGTGCTCTTAAGTCATATTAGAATTATGTCTTTGCTTTTACCCTTCCCTTTTTTACTATGACTATCAGATAATATTGGCAATTATGACTGATAGATAATATTGGCAATCAGGAAGCATGATGTAGCGTTAGATGTATGGTTAATAAGGAAAAGTGTTTTGCATCCATATTGATGAAGGTCTCTGTGCTTTCTGTCCACTCTATCATATTGATGAAGGCCTCAAACTTTTGCATCCAGAAAACTTTGTGACAAATGGGTACTTTGTTTCATTCATGATTGAGCTCCCTTGTGGTTGCAAATCTTCAGAAGTGTTTTGAAGCTCAAAATACGGTCAATGACCCACTTCAGACCCTTTAATCTGTACTTTTGGCTGGTTCTAAAATTCTTTAGAGGTGCATTGTCAAATGATATCTTATTTTTTCTTGTAATTAAATTGTGTATGCTGATTATGTACGCAGCTCATTTTTTGACAGATTGGAAAGCAAACATGGGCAATAGAGTTTGTTGATCTTGTCTCTTACTGTGCAAATAAAAGTCGAACTGCAAGTACGATTTTTTGTAGTACCATTGCAGAATGTCTAAAGAAGTTAGTTGATGATTTTTTTCAGGTAACTTGTTCTGGTGATTTACATGCCATTTAGGTACTTTGGGAAACTTAAGTATTGTAAATGGAAAAAAGTCATCAATCTCATTAACAATGCAATTCTTTTGGCAGGATATGACCCCCTTGGATTTGATTATCAAGCTTTATGCAACTGGATTAGTCTTAAATGATTGTGTTGTCAAAACTAGTCTTATTGATGCTTCAATGGGTAAAGGCTTGAAAGACGTAGTTAACTCTTTGTTTGGTGGTCAAGTGAAGCTGAGCAATTTGGCACCTTTGCTTGGTTTGTTGAAAAGTTTTTTTGATGTAAGTTGCAAAAGAAGTTGTGGGACCTGTTGAACTCAACTTAAGGATCCTGATGATTTTGTATATATGCAGTCAAGCTCACATTTTGGGATTTGCAACCAAGAAGATAGACATGCTTATATGTTGGCTTACTCAAGTGTATTAAAGTTCTTGTGTCAACCTCTTGCTGATCTAGTGAACTTGAGGAAAAAACAAATAATTATTGAAAATGATGAATCTGTTTCTAGTATGCTTCAACCTGTCCTAGAAGCATTTCATCAGTTTGGGCACACTTATCTTTTACTTTACTTGTAAGTCATTCTTAACTTTCCATACCTTTTTCGTGTTTAATTTAAAGCATCTAAATATAAAATTATGATATACAATTATATAATTTATTTTATTAGATTTCTTGTATTTAAATGCAATATGATGCGGTAAACAAGTTATATGGTAGTGCATCTTCCAATAGTGCTTTCTTTTGCTCTCAAATGATATAATAAGGATTTTTGTTTTTTCAATTTATTCTTTTTCTTTTACCTATTAAAACTAAGTATTTGATCAATGGTGATGTGAATTTGCTTTCTTGCAGTGATAAGTCTCAAAGTGATGTGGACAAACTTGACGAGATTAAGATATTTCTTAGTGTAGCTGTTGCTGCCTTAATTCTCTCAATTAAAACAAAGCTCAAATTGAAGGTCAATTTTTTTGTATACAAGATTGAGTAATAAGTTATTAATCTAAATTGCATTCTTGTATTCATTCTTCACTTTTGATATTCGTTTGTGCTTATTCCAATTCTAAAGTTTTAGTGTTTCTTTTGGTTGTTTCAGAAGAGTATTCATCTTATTAAGCAAATCATCGGCAACAATTGGGTTCATGCTCAGGGTCTGAAATATATTTTTGCTTCTCTTTACAATATTGGTGTACTTCTTTACAAAAATAAGCAAGTTAATGAGGTATTCTCAATTTCAAGGGATTTTGTTCTAAATGTGAGGCATATGATGTTTACTTCTTCTTACCCTTTGTACTAATGGACTAAATTGATAATTTTTGAATTTTGATTTTCTTCATTGTATTGATGTTTTCTTATGCAAGTGAGTTATGCATATACTTAAAGATATGGAAATTGAAACATGCATATATTTAAAGATATGAAAATTGAAACATTTGATTGGCAATTCATGGACAGTCTCATATTTAATAAATTTCAGTTTTTCTTAGGAGCCCTTTTCCTTATAAAAAGGTTTTAGTGGCATAGGATTCAATCATATTAGCTTGGTGATTTATCTTCAAGTTCTTGAGAGATGGTGAAAATTACATTAAAGCCTTAATACATTATAGTAATGTTTGACAGCAGTAGTTGTTGCTTATACAAGTACTTGTATCCTCTATTTGTTTATGATTGTGTAGTTGCCATGTTGTAGCTTGTTTAAGTATAAAGGATCGAACTTGTATCTTAGGGTTTTCATTTTCTTAATTATGGTTAAAATTCCAACCATTTGATTGCAATAGGACGTTTATATCAAGTTACCTATAATTTTTTCATATTCAACCAAGTAATCAAGATTATAGATTTTAGTATGTGAACATCTTTTATCATAGTTATTTTCCTCTTCTTCATACACTACACAACATTAACCTTAAGGTTTTTCCTTTCCATATTTTAATTCCATTATGCTTGTAGTTGATTAAAAAAAAAGGAAAAACATAAGAGGCTAAATGTGATGGAATATCTTCTCTTACTAGATCTTATATGAACATGTTTCTTTTTAAATTTGCATTTCATAGACATTTCTTGAAGATTATTAAATGTAAACTCTTTGTAGTAGTAGTCAGTATCATTTTTGGATAAGCAATATTACCCTATGTTCTTGTTAGTGACCTTGTATAATTATGTCATAGATCTTGTATGGGAAGTATCCTATTTTGAAATATTAAGGTTAATTTGTATTGCCTACTATTACAAATTGAATGTTAAAATCTAGTCAATAACAAGTCATGTTTTTTCTCTTTTCTCTTTTACACGGTATTAGATTCACAAAAGTCTTAAAAAAGACAGGACTATTTTATGGTATGAATAGTACTAAAGTGGTATGCTATTCATGCAATTGTTCATGGGTGGTGAACAACACCTATGTGGTATTGTTTGTACCTTTGTTTAAAGTGTGGCATTATTTGTTCTAGCTTGGAAATTTTCCTTTCTCCATTTGTTTGTCTTATTGAAGATTTTGTCTTATTGATTTATAGATAGACTTAGTTCATGAATGTTGGAGAACTCAATTTTTGTTGTCCTTTAACCTAGAATTGACTTCGTTAGTGGTGGTACGAAGAAGTGTGTTTCAATGGAATTCTTCCATGGGTTAACAATTGTATCATGTTTGGAGGTTGGTCTCTCTTTGGAACTCTTCCAATGGCTATGAGTAGTATGAAGGTTTCTAAGGGTATACTTAAATCTATTATATTGATTATTTAAGACATTTGCTTTAGTTGCTAGGATGAATACAATATGACTTTTATTATCATTGGCTACCAATTTTGTGTGGAACTCATAGCAATTTGATGTAAAAAAAAAAACTTTTTTCTATGGTGATCTAGAAAATGAAATTTACATGGAGATCTTTTCTAATTTTGGATCTAAAGAGGGAATAGTATGCAAGTCAAAGAAAGTCTACTTTGGACTTAAACAATCCTCTTAGGACTTAAAATAGTCATTGAGAGCTTGCTTTGGAAAATTCATTGAAGTAATGACGATTTTGGGATATAAGTAGAAGCAAGGAGATCATACTTTGTTTGCAAGACACCCAAAGTTAGGGAATGATAATGTTGTTGGGGTATGGAGATGATATTATAGTTATAAATAATGATACAAGATGCACAATTTAAAAGGGTGTGTACTGATAGTTTGAGATCAATGAACTTTGGAAGTTAAAATACTTTCTATGCATTGAAGTGGGACATTCCAAGCAAGGAAATTTTATTCCACAATGGAAGTATGCTTGGCTTATTAAAGGAAACGAGGAAGTTAGGATATAAGTTAGTTGATACACCCATTTATTTCAACTAGACTATAGGATGCTTTGAATGATTCCATGATAGATAGAGGTTCTTATTAAAAACTTATTGGAAAATTAATTTATTTAGCATATACAAGGCTAGGCATTGCATTTGTTGTGAGTGTTGTCAACCAATTTATGCATAATCTTAAAGAAATGCATCTCAAGACAATACACTAAATTTTATAATACTTGAAAGATATTTTACACCTTAATATCAAGAAAGGAAGATTTCCATTTTTATTAATTAAATCAATAAAAATAATTCCAAACTTATTTAGGAATTTGAGTGTGAGAATCTTATTTTGAATTGTTTCTTTATTTGATAAGTATGTTAGGAATTGTCTCAATCACTAGGATCATTTAAATTAGGAACTTAGGAGTGAGAATGTTATGGTCCTTGGATTGTAAACAGATTATTGGATGAGTTATGGAGAGATTCCCTTGTGGATTTTTTAAATCCTTGCTTTTCTTTGTTTTCCTGCCCTTAGTATCTATGGTGAATGTTTGTACAAAGGCTCGTTTAAAAGAGAATCTTTCGATCTCATAACATAGTAAAAGAAAGACAAATTTTTTGTTATATTCCATTTTCTTGTTCTACTTACAATTTAAAGAAAAATTGAAAATAATTGCTTTTGTGCTCTACCCACAAAAATAGGATCAAGCTTCCCCAGTTGATAGTAACTACTAGCATAATTGACCACAAAAGTAGGAATAACCAACAATTAAAACAAATCCTAGAATTTAAGAAAGATTTGAAATATTCTTGGTAACTGGAAATAGTAGCATCAAACCTTCCTCCTTTGGTAAACTAGCCCTTTAGCAAATTTGTCTACTTGTTTGCTCATAT
Source organism: Pinacopodium congolense (assembly GCA_028565735.1). Taxonomy (NCBI): domain Eukaryota; kingdom Viridiplantae; phylum Streptophyta; class Magnoliopsida; order Malpighiales; family Erythroxylaceae; genus Pinacopodium; species Pinacopodium congolense. Next base: position 13,964,623 of record JAOXYD010000005.1, read on the forward strand.
CACCACCCACTCCATCAAAATAGTGCTTGTTTGCAAGCGCAAAAGAAGGAAATCTTTGCCGGAATGAGGGAAGATTCTCTCGTGAAGCTTCAACAGGTGAGAAGCCATCTCAATGAACCAATACTTGAGGTTGGTTCTTATAAATTTTGGAGTCGAGAATGGCTTGGGGAGTGGGATGAATTTCTCCGTGTTATGATGGGTAAAGAAGGTTCAATAGGAATAGTGGAACCATGGAATGGTTTGAGACATGAAACATGGAAAATATGGATGTAATAAGTGGATCCAATTTATAAGCAACAAACCCTATTTGTTCAATAACTCGAAATGGACCATACTAGCGAGGAGATAATTTATGATACTTGGTTTTGGCAAGAGTTAATTGTTGATGGGGTTGAAGTTTTAAGAGAGCCAAATCACCTATTTAATATTGAACTGTACGGTGCTTTGCATCATAAGTGCGTTTTATAGTGGCTTAAGCTTGAAGAAGTTGATCATGGAGGTCATGTAAGATTGCGTCACGATTCTATAATTTTAAATCTATAGCTTCAATTTTAGATGCTATCGGACAATAAGATAACATGATAGGTGGAGGGCAACCGTAAACAACTTCAAAGGGAGTGGTCCTTAAAGAAAAATGGCAGCTTGTATTATAACAATACTCGACCCATGTGAGCCATTATAACCAACACCACAGTCTATCACTTATGAGGCAACGAAGGTGCATTTCTATCGTGTGATTGACAACCTTAGTTTGATCGCCACTTTGAGTATGATAGGTAGAGCTAAAAGCTAATTTTGATCCAGTCAATCAAAACAATTTAGTCTAGAATGAACTTGTGAATGTGACATTTTAGTCACTTATGATTGTTTTTGGTAGACCATGCAACTTAAACACATTGTCAAAGAATAACCTTGCCACTTGGACACAGTATAAGGATGAGAGAGTGGCAAAAGATGGGCATATTTAGAAAATCTATCCTCTGCCACAATACAATATTTTTACCTTGTGAAGGTGGGAGCACCTCAATGAGGTCCATAGAAATATTGGACCAAATTTGTTATGGAATAAGTAATGGTTGGAGAAGACTAGTTGGCGGTAAATGTTCTGTTTTGTGCCTTTGGTAGGTTTGACATTGCTGTACACATTTTTTGATATCAAATTCATGCCCTGCCAGTGGAAATCCTTTATAATGCGATGAAGTGTTTTTTGGTAGCCCTCATGATGATCATTATGGACTTGAGTTAAAATAGAGGAGACCAGAGGAGAAATAGACAAGAAGTGAACCTTGTTTTTAAAGAAAATGAACCATCTCGGTAGTCCCGTGGTCCAATGGCTTCTCCTTGTTAAATGTGGTGGATAAGCTGCTGAAAAAATTTGGTTGTTGAATTTTGTTGCGAATGGCATCAAGCAAAGGAGATTGGAGTATGGTGAGGGTGGCAGTGGTTCTCGGATCTTCTAGTTGTTTGGATATTGCATTTGCTACCTTATTATTTTTGCTTGCATGATATTAAACTAAAAAATCATAACCCATTAGTTTACTTAACCAATGTTGTTTAGAAGAAGTAATGATGTGCTGCTCTAAGAGGAACTTGAGACTGTAATGGTCAATACGGATCAAAAAATGTTGTCCCCATAGATATGCTCGCCAATGACGAGTTGCCTCTACAAGTTTGATAAGTTCTTTCTCGTAAGCTAGAAGACCCTTGTATTTGTTAGCAATGGGTTGGCTATAGTAGGCATGGGGTTGTCCTTGTTGTTGAAGAACAGCTCCTGTACTGGTTGTCTAAAGCGTCACACTCTAAAAGAAATATTTTGGTAAAGTTTGGCAAGGCTAAATCGGTGCTTGAGTCATTGCTAATTTTAAATTTTCAAACTCCTTAGTAGCAGCCTCTATCCATTGGAAGGCGTTCTTGCGTAAAAAGGCTATGGGTGGAGTAGCAATGGTAGCATAATTTTGAACAAATTGCCGGTAGTAGCCATTGAGCCCTAAAAACCCTTGTAATCCCTTAATGGTTGTTGATCTTGGCTAGTCTATCATTGTTGTGATTTTTGTACAATCTACAACAACTCATGCTTAGAAACTATGTGATCGAGATAGGCAACTTGTTGTTAGGCAAATAGACATTTGGTTTTATGCAATTACAACTGGTGAATTTTGAGCAACTCAAACACTAGTTTCAAATGTGAGAGATGATCATCCAAAGTAGGACTATAAATTAAGATCTCGTAAAAAAAAACTAAGATGAATTTACGCAAATAAAGTTGGAACACCTTATTCATCAAAGCCTAAAATGTACTTGGTGCATTGGTGAGGCTAAACGACATAACCAAAAATTTAAAATGTCCATGACGAGTTTTGAAAGCGGTCTTTTTGACGTTTCCAAGGTGCATCCGAATCTATCTTGAACGTAGGTCCGGTTTAGTGAAATAAGTGGCTCCATGTAATTCCTCTAAAAATTCTTTAATGATAGGGATGAGAAACTTGTCTTTTATGGTCTTGGAGTTTAAGGCTCTGTAATCCACACAAAGGCGCCAAGTGTTGTTTGCCTTCGAAATAAGAAGGATTGGTGAGGAAAAAGGAGATTGACTTTTATGGATAATACCTTGGTTTAGCATGTTAGTGCATTGCCTTTATATTTCGTCTTTTTGGGCATGGGATAGCGGTAAGGACGTACAATTATTACACCGGTTCTTGGTTCCAAATTGATGTAGTGGTCGTAAAAGCTAGTGGGAGGCAAAGTTCTTGGTTCTTGAAATAAAGAGGTGTATTCCTTTAAGAGTAATTGAAGTCAAGTATTCAATGGAGTGGTCGTTAATTCCATGGCTTGGAGTTGCGCATGATGTGACGAGTTTTCCAATCCTTGCAATTCCACAATTCTTCCATTTTTTCTAAAAACCATTGTTTTGAAATTGAAACCCCACAAAATAGGACCTAAAGAGTGCAACCAATTTACACCCAAAACATCTATACCCTTCATGTTTAAGATAAACAAGTCACCGTATCATAAGTGCTTTCCTAATTGAAGTGGGACATTGAGACATTGACCTGGGCACAGTATCTTGGTTCCATTATACTAAGACTTGCAATTTCTTAACAAATTCATATGATAACCCTAATTTGTTGACCCATTAAGAATCCACAAAATTATGAGAATTATCGGAATCTATTAAAATCTCTAGTGGTTGCCCATCAATCATGCCTAGAACTCACATGGTTTGTTCGCCCTTGATCTCTCCAGTGATAGCATGTAGCAATATTTGTGGGTCTACCTCATCTTTAGGTTCTGGGCCTTCTTTGTCACCTTAAATTGATTCTTCTACCCCATCTAGCTAAAACAACTGCTTGCACTGGTGACCTTTGGTGTAAATCTCATCACAATTGAAACAAGAGTCCCCTGGAACGATGATCTTCCATTTTTGCATGACTAAGGCATTTGAAAGTCTTTTGATTTTGGGCTATAGTCACGTTTGTGGAACTTGGTTTGGAAGGGAAGTTTAGATTCTTCCTTGGGCCTCCACGTCACTCATATAAGTAGGCTAGGCTCATGGCTCTAATTAAATCCCTAGGCCTATGCAATTTAACTTCAATTGCAATATGCTTTTATAATTCGTTAATGAATATCTCCAACTCTTGTTCTGTCGCGAGCATACTAGCTCTAGTGGCCAGTTGTTCAAATTGATGAGATGTTACTCCACGGTGGCCCCTTGTCAGAGTTTTGAGAGCTCGCCCAGCCTGTTACCCTGAATGGTGGGTCCAAATCTCAGATGGCACTAGTGTTTGAATTCTTTCCAAGAAATTCCTGGGCGGTCTTGCTTCAGTTTAAGAAACCAGATTTGTGCGTCAGTGTCTAAATGGTAAGAAGCAATCTCGACCTTCTCTTTTTCTGATATCCTTTGGTGGCAGAAACAGTGGTCACATTGACTTAATTAGACCAGTGGGTTAACCTTGTTGTCATAAATGGGAAATTCCAATTGAGCAAGTCTTGGCGTCAGTAGTCAGCCCTCGAGTCATGCAGTTTCTCGAAGACTCGAGTTGATGTGGCTTGCATTGCCTTCCTGTCTTCGACTTGAGTGGTAGCTAAATCTCTAGAAAGCTTTTTAAAGCGAGCCGACAACTGTTCTCGTTTAGCCCTATCATGTTATCGATCCTTTTGGTACGTTTTTATAAATAACTCAAACTGTCTCTGTAGATTATTGGATGAATCACCCATAATTTTTGGCTCTGATACCAAATTGTTATGGTCCTTGGATTGTAAGCGGGTTATTGAATGAGTTATGGAGAGATTCCCCTCTGGATTTTGTGAATCCTTGTTTTTCTTTGTTTTCTTGCCCTTAGTATTTATGGTGAGTGTTTTTATGAAGGCTTGTTTAAGAGAGAACCTTTTGATCTCATAACACAATAAAAGAAAGACAAATTTCTACTATATTCCATTTTCTTGTTTTGCTTACAATTTAAAGAAAAATTGAAAATAACTGCTTTGTGCTCTACCCACAAAACTAGGATCAAGCATGCCCAATTTGTAGTAACTACTAGCATAATCAACCACAAAAGTAGGAATAGCCAACAATTAAAGCAAAACCTAGAATTTACGAAATATTTGGAATATTCTTGGTAATAGGTAGTAGTAGCATCAAACCTTCTTCTTTTGATAAACTAGCCCTTTAGCAAATTTATCCACTTGTTTGCTCATTAAAAAGGATCTTATTTTTATTTTATTTCGTTATGTGATAAATATCCTAGAAAATCATTCTAATTAGTAATATCTTTTATATTAGGTTACAATTGAACGATCATTCTCTATTTAAAAGAGGATGAGTATTGAATAAAGCAATTAAAATTTTACAATTAAAAAGTGTGTATCATTGGGAGGTTTTCTAAGAATAGAACTTGCCTTTTGTTACATTTCAAAAATAGGTTCTTTGAGGAAGGATAGGTATGTGAACAAGGGAAATCAAGGGGAATTTTTTTATAAGTTGATCTGCAACGAGTTCCTATTTATGTGACCATAGCAATTTGATATCAGAGCTAGTTGTCATGGGCAATTATGACCAATTGATAGCTAAGGTACAAGATTTAGATCGAAGAATAATGGAGTCGAATAAAAAAGTAAGTCATAAGATACTAGAATTATGTGAGAGTGTTAAGGTAATATAGAGTACGTGGAGTTGCAATTTTGGAGTAAGGAGAAGTTACAAGATAGCAAGACTAAGTCAAGCAGTAATAACCACAACTCATGGTGGTAGAGTAACCAATAAGACTCATGGAAGCCTCGTTTTCACAACATATACTAGAGTGGAATTTCCCTTATATAATGAGATGGAGGACCCTTGGGGATGGTTATATTGTTGTGGGTAATTTTTAATTAATCCAAGAACAGATGAGAGGGAGTAAGTAGGACTAGCAACCTTTCATAGGACATGAGAGGCACAATTGTAGTTCTATAAGCTTGAGTAAGAAGAGCTTGGGCTTACATGGGAACGGTTTAAATCATATTGTTTCTTGAGATTTGGATCCCCCGTTAAGCAACAATTCACTAAGAGAATTGATCAATCTCAAATAAATATAAATAGTCGAAGAGTATCAATGTCAATTTCAATCTCTTGAGAGCAACTTTAATTTGACCTAACTAGCGAGTAGATATGTTCATTGTAGGATTGATGAAGGCAGTTTGAGTGAATGTGGAGATGTAGAATCCCTTGAACTTAATAATAGCAATAAATTATGCACAAGCATTTGAGAGAAAAATACAAATTAATTGTAGATTAGGAGTGCGACGTTTTTTCTTATCATGGATAGCTCCTAAACCAACAGTCTTAACTCTTCCTAGCATAAACAATCACAATAAAAAACATATGGAGGAAAATGCATCTGTAGTTTTAAGTGCGGATAGAATGTTATCAACAGTTATTAAGAAGTTATTTTGAATTGATATGGTAGAATGATGTGCAAAAGGGCAATGTTTTAATTGTGATTACTCATGTGAGAATCTTATTTTGAAATTATTCTAATTATTAGGATTAGCTAGGTTAGGAATTTAGTGGTGACAATTCTATTTTTATTTTGTTTTCTTATGTGATAAGTATTCTAGAAAATCATTCTAGTTATTAGTATCTTTTGTATTAGGTCACAAATGATCCTTTTTCTATTTAAAGGAGGATAAGTATTGAGTAGAACAACCAAAATTTTACAATAAAAAAGAGTATATTATTGTGAGATTTTTTAAGAGTAGAACCCTCCATTTTTTATATTTCAAAAATAGGTTCGAGGAAGAACAGGAACGTGAATAAGAGAAATCAAGGGGAGTTTCTTGTACGTTGACTTGGGATGAGATCCTATTTACAGGATCATAACAGGTACCCTTAAAAATGTAATCTTATTTTATAAAGGAGAACATATGACTTAGAGACTTACACTGACATTGATTATATTGGTTCATTAATTGACAGGTCAACCTCTAACTATTGTGCTCTCTTAGGTGGTAACCTTATAACATGAGGAGTAAAAAGAAAAACGTGGTAGCAAGATAAAGTGCAAAATTTGAGTTTAGGTTGATAGTACTGGGAAGATGTGAGTTATTATGGTTAGAAGTAGTTTTTGATGATCTTAAGATAAAATAAGAAGGCACAATGAGACTATATTGTGATATTAAATTAGCGATCAGTACTACACATACTTCTGTATAACATGATTGAACAAAACACATTGATACTGAAAGGCGTTTCATTAAAAGGAAACTAGATAATGACTTGTTTGCACTTTGTTTGTTTCAACAAAAAATCAGCTAGCAGACATTCACAAAGAGGCTGTCAGGTACTATGTTTTAAGACATTGCTATCCAGAATGGAAGATATCCTTCACTAGCTTGAGGGGGAGTGTTAAATAATCTGTTCTATTAGGGTAATCTTATGATTCTAAAGGACTTGATGGAATCCCTAAGCTTTAGTGAGGAATATAATTTCTAGGATTTGATGTTATCCATAATTTTTAGGGATTAATTCATAATCTTTAGGGATTTAATAGATGATAGAGATTAGCTTCCTACTGGGTTGTTCAGTTAATGTATATATACCAATATATATAGACCATGAGAATCAATGAGAATTATTTTTACAAGAGTTCACAAATTGTGACACAACTAGATAAACTGTTACATTGTTTTTGCCGAGAATCTTGAGAGATTATATAAGAATGTAAATTGAGGGACGTGTTTAATATAGTCAGGTGATCCAATGTCTTGAAATGGTGGGTTCTTAATTTTCACTTAATTTCCACCATCAAGTTTAGATTTATGTATTGAATGCTTGAAAATCTGGTCATGTATTTTGCTCATATGTTACTGGTTGAACATCTGGTTAGTAGATGTTATTGATGATATTCTGATTAGATAAACCATCAAGAGGTGGTCTTTTTGAGCATTTGGAGACATGAGTAATAGGATTACCTTACAATCATCTGCATCCATGAAGGGGCAAATATTCTGATAGCTAAGAGCTAATTTGTCACTTATGTGGACATGATTTTGGTTCCTATTCTCTCACATCAACCTAAAACTCATGTGTCCTGAATTACATTATTCCTATATTTAAAATTCTCCTTTGGAATGATGGTTGTTGTTGCAGGCTTCAAAGCCATTAAAACTATGCTGCAGAGCATCATGGACATGTTTAATGCGTCTTTGCCAGATGTTTGTGCAACAAGTTGGTTCTTGTGATGATCCTTCAGAAGATGCTATTCTAGAATTTGCCACTGAGGCATGCACTCGAACTGCCTTTCTCTTGGATGTTCTTAATCAATGTGGTAGTACTAAGGTGAACAAAGTAATTGTGCATAGTCTAGAAAGTTGGTCTGTTTCTGAAGATCTATACAGGAAGTTGCCTGGTCCAGTGCCTATGGTGAAACAATGGGTGAAGGTAGCATCACTAAGCATGTAAATGTTTTGATTATGTTTTTTGTTTCAAGTCTGATTGTTTTTTTTTTCTATTTTCGCAGATGGGATGTAAGCTAAGCCAAAATATGGACACCAACTATTGTTTTCAAACTTTATATAGTTTGCTCTCCTCAAAACAAATGTCAAAGAGGACACTTGGCAAAATTCTAGAGCAGGTTTTGCCCACTGGTTTCAGTTCTTATAGTTTTCTTTATTATTTTACTTCTGGTAGTACTCCGAGAATTGAGCGACTTATGTTAATTTTAAGTTCCAACTTTTTCTTTTCTAATTTTCATATTTGAAACTTGTACAGGAGCTTCTTGAATATGAGGAAATGGATACTATTTATCCAGCACTTTGTCGGAAGATGAGATTGAAAATAGTGGATAGCCTATTGCAAGATGTGTATGTTACTAAAGATACTTCTTTACAGAAATCAATGGTTTTGATTAGAAAGGCATGGGCATTAAGGGCCTGCGGTTTTGAATGTCTAAGGGACTGTGTAGACTGTTTGTCAGAGGCAATATCTACAATTGTGAGTTCTTCTGTTGTGCAGTGTCTTTATTCCCTGCTATGGATTTTTATTAAATGTTAACCATGAATACTTTCGAGTCATTAATAGTTTGTGTGTTTTTCACTTCAAGTAGTCCTTAGGACAGAAAGTTGAAGCATCAGATCTTGGAACTCTAACAAGTCATCAATTAGCTATGGCATATTCCTTGCGTGCACTTTGTATCCAGGAAACTGAACCTAAGTCAAAGGTATAAATGTCATAATGCCCCTGTTACAGATACATGTATCAATATGTTAATAGATAATTCACGAGTGGGCTTTTGTGACTAACTTCTTTTTCTTTTCAACAGAAAATCTTTCAAGATATTGAATCTTCCCTAAAGCTATGGTTAGGCATTCCGAGCTCAGATTATAGCCTGCCATCTGGAGATAGCAGTATTTCGTCTGATACTTGGATGCTATTGCTGTTTAGTGTAGTTGATTTCTTGTCACTGAAGGTACCTAACGATCTAATATGTTCTTTAAGTACTGCATCATTAAAATTTTGAAGCTTAAGTATGCCATACTTTGTCTGTAGGGTTTCATGGAACTCCATCACAAAATATATGCATTTTTTATTAGATTATTCAAATGGAAGAGTGTGCCAGCAGAGAAGTGCTTGTCCACACTGTGGGAGAGCAGAAGACTTAGTCACGCCCTTTGCCTTTCACCTATAAATGAAGTATTCATAGTCAACCTGACAGAGGTTTATGGAGAAACATGTAAATCCGTTGAGTTCTGGATGCATTGTCTGAAGGAATCCCTTCCTTCTCGAATTGGCTTGCAACAAAACTTTTCCTGTTTATCTCCAAACTTTCTTTTTGCCTCTTGCAAGCATGAAACTTCATTTCAAGCCTCTATTTCTGTTAATGATGTTAGAAAAGCTGCTTTTGAACTCCTTTCAAGGGTAAGCTTCATTTAGGAACTCACAGCAGTTCCTTTTTCCTGTTCTGTTGGTTGATACATGATCATCAGTTGCTTTATGCGTCTTATTTTGTAGGTTCCTGTGTCCAGTCATTCAGTTTTCTCTGCTGGATTTCTTTATTACGATTTGTGCGAAAGACTAGTTGCAACTGGCCACTTAGTTGAGGTAAGCAATCATTTCCAGATTTTGTGATAGGCTAAGGTTTAATTTATTCTGAAGCCAAAAGTTTCAGTAGTGAACCAATTAAGAATATGCCAAAAGTTTCCATAGTGAACCATTTAAAAATATCTGGCATTAACTCATTTCACATTGTCTTGTTATTGAGAAGAAGTGCTTGCTGTTGATAAAGTATAAGCATCCTCTTGCAAATAAGATGTTCAATTCCCTATTGTTTGTATAATAGTGAAAAAATGACAGATCGGAACCAAAAAATTTAATTGCAGTGTGATAATCCTATGTTGGCTCTGTTACACATTCTGCGTTTTCTTTGTGGCCACAGATATCCTTCATTTTAATATTCCTTTGCATTTCTCTAGGCTCTTACATATGCAAAAGAAGCCCATCGATTGCGTACTAAACTCTTTCAAGAGCACTTTACATATTCTGTTGAGCCACAAGTTGAGAAATACACTGAAGCAGGGGATCACAACCAAAAGCTAAGCTACTGCATTAAAAATTTTCGAGTCCGCAATTCAGTTGCCTGTGAAACTTGGTCCTTTCAATACTTGTCAAGGGATATGAAAGCATGCTATCTCAGTCCATGGAAAATACTTCAATCTTACCTTGAAAGTACCCTTCAGGTTGTTTCATCATTGACTGATAATGCTTTGATCTAGAAACTTTATGCAGATCCCACTGTCATAGCTTTGGTGAAATTATTTGGCCATGTATTGTATGTGCAGGTCGCGACGATCCATGAGATAATTGGAAATGGAGCTGAGGCTGAAACTTTGTTACTTTGGGGAAAAGAGATCTCCTGGTCACAAAGCTTACCACTATTTATAGTATCTTTTTCATCTGTTTTAGGTAAGAAATACTTGGTGTCTGCTCTTAAGAATTGTAATGAATATTTTGTTAGAGGTTTATGGAATTTTTATCTCACAAAATACTGGTTAAATGCTAGGCAAATTGTACTCAAAGAAAGGGTCTTGGGATCTTTCAGAAAAGGAACTTCAGTCTGCCAAACAGAAATTGATCAATAACTACGCTGGGTTTTCTTGCTTGAAGTGCAAGTTATTACTGGAAGTCACCATTGATCAGCAGCTTGGGGATTTATACCAAAGTTCTAGTGCAAAAGAGCATGCTTCAATGGAGAGGCTAACTCTTGCTGAAAGTTTCTACGAATCATCTCTGGACAATTTAAATCTGTCTGAGTGGAAGAATTCTGTTAGTTGTCCTGAAGTTGTTGAGGATGCTGCAGTTTGTAATGCCAAAACTCATTCAGGTGCAGTGGAAGGGGCAAAGGCAAAGAAGGAATTGAGAAGGTGTAGAAAACCCAAAAATGTGCTGAAACCTATACTAGAGGAGCAGCCTTCTACAATCGAGCCTACTGCAAGATTAACTCGCTTAAAATATCGCTCTCAAAATGACATAAGTAATAAGGTCAATCTACAAGTTTGTCCTTCAAAACAGTTGGAAGGGAGTGATACATGTCCATCTGATTCTGTTGGACGTAGGCAGTCACTCTTAGAAGGAAAAAGTTGCATGGTTGATTTAAAGGGTCAAAGTAAATGTATTTGCAATAAAATGAAATGTTGGCTGTGTTTGGCTGTGGAAGTTAAGGAATCTGGATCTATGAGCCATCTTTTACAGTTGAAATGGGAGTTTGCTCGCAGGCGTCTTGCAGTTAGAGTTCTCCTTTCTAAAGGTATGGCTGTAGTTTCATATTGTCTTACTTCAAGTATTGAAAGACACCTTAAAAATGCTGGAGCACCCACCCAAAGCATACCCTTGAATCTTTTGTTTTGTTTTGTTTTTTTTCCCTAAGCGTGAAAAGGAGTGACAGTGCATATTGCCCATGTGAGTTTATTTTTGTATGGAAAAATTTAATCTTCAGATACTTTTTGGCTACAACATATAGGAAAGATGGTTGGGTTTCCTCATAAAAGACCTTCAGTTTGGTTACTACTTAATCTCCCAATTGTTCAATATGAATCATTCATTTTTTGTTCCTTTGTTTAAATAAATTTATGGCATTGACATTTTATGCAAGGCCTTTGTTTGTGGATTTAGTTTT
>JAOXYD010000005.1:14035909-14047636 GCA_028565735.1 Pinacopodium congolense
AAATATTTAAACAATAAAATAAGATTGAAATAACCTTAAAAAGCATATGAAAATTTAATAAATTTCAATCTTATCACCAATTTGAAGAATAAATATTCTCTTTACAAACTTTCCTTTCTATCATTAATGATAAATGAGAAAACTAGTTTTAATTTCCTTTGTTTATTGCTGAAATATTCCTTAATCTAAGTGTTTACTTTAAATATGATTTTACGAAGAAAGCCGAAATTAACAAGAAGATGTTGATTACCATCACCACTATTAGTAGTCACAAGATGATAAAAGACCTTCTCAACTTACAGATGGAGGCATATAAGGATGTTGCTGATAATTTCGATATGCTTATAATAGTACAACAAAGAGCCAAGTTCAATTTAAGTATACATTTATTTACTTTTGTTACTTGTTTAAAATTAATTATTACTTTATATTATTTATAATATTCTTTTTGTTGTCTTACAATTACTTGGTAGGACTAGTTTAGAAGTGGTGTTCTATATTTTCAAAGATTTGTAATTCATATTCTTAGTCATTGTATGAGTGCAAGTGGATGTGAAAATAATTAGAGCACATTTTAATTCATCTACTACAAAAAGAGGAATATATTAGAGCACGAGAGGTTGAATGATTTGGCCTATATAAGATATAATTTGAAGCTCTGAGAGAGGTAAGTTATATTTTTATTATCATTATTATATTTAATATAATGTTTATAATCTTATTAGTAATTTAATTTAATTTGATTATTAAGACTTTGAGTAGAACAACTAGTTTTTTAGATCATATTTCCTTGGATCATATTGATACTTTGGAGAATTGAGTTTATGAGGAGCTAAGTATTTTTCATGAGATTGACTTAGAAGAAGATGTTGGTTAGAAGGGTATTGGCACGTTACTTAATACAATGAGATTGGATGGTAGTGATGAGCAAGGTCCTCTTAATGATAAGAAATTTGTACCAAATGATAATTAGATCTAAGTTGATTTTAGCATATTTCATCATGAAGAATGAAGATTAATGTATTTTTAGTTTTTTCTCCTCTTTTTTATTTGTATTTAATGTATATGTTAAATTTTATATATGCTAACTGTTAATATTTTTATTTCAGGCTTCAATTCTACTTTATGGGATTCTTATACTGGATAGTGATATTAGTTGTAGCATTTATTATTCCATTTATTATTTTTATTGTATAATATTTAGATACAATTGATTATGGTTTCATTATTAGAGGTTATTATTTGATAATGATCTGATTTATTTATCTTTAGTAATGTGGTTTAATGTTTTGTTGCTTTTTTTAAATTAATTCAGGTTGATATTTAATTGAAAAAAGATGAAAATCAATATTAATAGGAATGAAGAAAATAATTTTTTACTGCATATTGTTAATATTTCACGATGTTTTGATGTTTTGATATTAAGTTATGATAGTATGATGATTTGTTCTTTTTATTATATTAATTCAAGTTATAATTTATTTGAGAAATATGTGAAAATTATATTATAGTAATTGTGTTAATTAAATGTTTGAAACATATTAAAATTATATTTACAGGAAATAGATAATATATACGGGGACCATTTTGCAGATTTTACAAAATCTATAGACTATTTTCTAATTTTAAAAATTGTCTGTTTCAATACCAGTGTTGGCTAGTATCGGTATAGTACTATTTCAGAGCAAAAATTAGTACTAGTATGATACTGATTTTTGAAACATTGTTCTCACCTGCCTCCTATCTATAAGAATGTGTTAATAGACAGACGTATTATGGAGTATAATTATGAAAATTAGGTTTCTAACATTTTAAAAAAAAAGTGGGTTTCTAACATTTTTTTTTAAAAGTGGGTTTCTAACATCTTAGTTAACTTATAAAATAAACTCAATTATTATTTTTAATGGTATTACTAAGAAGTCATTTCTCACATGAAAAGGGAATATAAGAATAAAGTGAATTACATATAAAAATATGGCTAATATTTTAATATTTTAAAATTTTAAGTTTAGATATAATATTTTTAATTTTGTGTAAAATCTAGTATTCTTAATTGTATATTATTTCATTTAATCTAATACAATTTCTCCTTATCCTCACTCAAAACCTAATATTAGTATTAGAATTGAGTATGATTAATTAAGATTCATAATAAATTGAATGATCAAATTGAGTATGATAAATTGAGATTCATAATAACAATTTATGAAATGATCAAATAATTTCATATCAATATAGATTCACTTGTAAGAATGAGATGTTAAAAGTTCAAAAATAAAATTCACAAGAAAATAAATGCACTAATGATCAACCTTTTGAAAATTTTTATATTTTTTAAATAAATAATAGCCATAATAAAAAATAAAAGGATCTTCAGTTACACACAAACCAAAAGAACTCCCATGTGCCACGAGAACTCTAAAGAAGAACCATATAAACACCAAAAGAAAAAAAAAACCTAATACTCAATGAAATAAAACGGTTTAAGTGACAATAGGCACAATTGGGGAAAATCCCTAAGTTCACTATAAAGAGCAATTCCAAACCCAAGCTGGGTGCATCCTTCTCCAGTTTACCATAAAAAAAAAGGATGGACATCGAAAGTTATAAAGGTAATTGCACTTCTTTTGACTCAGTATGATTTGTAATCAAAATAACTCAAAGTATTATTTCCATTGATCTTGGTTTAATACTGGCAATCTCTCCACAAAAGCATGGTTATGCCTGAGGACACCTGCCATGCTACTCCTCTTCACTCATTCTCCTTTTCATAGATTCACCGCCAACCCAATCCTTAGATTGTAAGCGATTATCAACAAAATTCTATAGATCTACATAAGATAATTTTCGGCTCCCACAAACAGCTCAACAATTGGATTCATTATCTTCCAAGTGGCAATCTACAATCTATAGGTGTGTCTACTATAGCCATTTCATTTTTGGCTAGATCATTCTTGAAAAAGATTCTTCCTGGCCCATAGCATCTATTAGCTCTAAGCTAGTAGTAGCAGAGTCTATGCATTTAGTCGGGGCAGACATAAAAGTAATCTCACGTGTATATTTAACTTGGTTTAAGACAAAGCTTCTTATTCATAATAGGAGTCGTAGCGATGATAGTAAGGACTCCCCATTCCTGGAATACTTACCCCCAATAAGGACCCTTAAGCCTCCATATATTCTTGATATAAGCTGACCTTACGAAGACCCAGTAACAATTTCTATAGAAAATAGTTACCATTCTAGCCAATACGAATTAGACATTAATCTTCCATTTAACCAACAGGGATCTACTAAATTTTTGTTGAAGATTGGGTTAGAATTTGCATTATAGTAACATTGATTACATCCCTTTAGTCCTCTTAAACCCCCTAAAGATTTTATAGTACCTTTCCACCTATAATGCATAGACAAAGTTGCCCAGAGTCATCTTACATATTAGCTTTTCACTTCCCCTACAATGCCTTTAATGTTCTAGCTAAGGATTAACATCCTAAAGGAGCAAGGGACTACTTTTCACATTAAAGATATCTAGGATATTCCTACTCCCATTGGAAAAGAAAAGATATGGAATGAACTCATTCTCCTCACCACATAAAGAATAAATTGGATTAACTATTATAAACTTGGTAATGCTATCAGTAGTCCAAATTTTATTTTTTAGAGAAAGTTATAAAATAACTAAGACACGGGGTGAGGCTTGGGGGAATCAGACCAGTGTACACTAGTCCATTTTTAAAAACATGCCCTCTCAAGAACTATCTACAAGAAGGGTTGGTAAAGCTTCCTATGAACTGCCTAATCCAAGAGACTCGATCCTATCCATCTGGGTCGAAAACTAAGTTATAGAAAAGATAAGCTACGTTGGAGTCAAGAGCTTGTCCCAACTTGCTCCAGTGAGAGCATGGAGTCACCTCAACCATAATATTGTGAGGTATAAGGTTTCTAAGAACTTGAACCCCCTACACATTGCTTAAAGGTTCCTTACCTAACCATCTATTATGTGAAAAGAAAATCCATTTACCATTCTCAATCTTACTAAAGAAACAATATCTCATTCTTTCCCTCATTCTTAGCAGGTTAATCATTGATCATAAAAAGTTGGAGTTGGGCATGATGCATTAGAAAGACTCCTTATCAAGGTAGTAAGAATGGACCCACTTAACCTATATATTCTCTTTGTCCACTAGTATCCTCCAAATTCTCTTCACTGGGAAGGCTTTATTCATGATTATAATTGAATGCACCCCTAGACCCCCTCTTCTTTCGTCATACGTACCTTAGAACGCTTAACTTTAGTTTTGACCTTCTCCAATAGAACATTAGACCATAAGAACCTCTTTAACATTTGTTCCAAAAACTTAATGATGTTCTTTGGCAAGACAATGTGAGCAGACCAATAAATATGTGTGTTGTTAATAACAGACTTAACAAGTTGCAGCCTTCTAGTCATAGATAAGTATCTATTATACTAACTTGCTATCCATCTTTGAACCCTTTCCAATAGTGGCATCATATCGTTAGCAACATGCCTCTTAGTAGATATAGGTAGGCCAAGGTAGGATAAAGGGAGATTAGAGACCTTTAGCCCTATGAAGGAGGTGATCCAAGCAGGGGATAAATTAGCAACCTTAGAGGTTATCACCTAACTATTCTATTGATTTATAGACAAACTCGAAATTACCTCAAAGGAGCTCAGTGTTGCCATTAAAAAACTTAAGGAATTGGGGTCAGCTTTGGAAAAAAAAAGCAAGCTATTTTTATATGAGAGACTGCAAATCCTTAGCTCCTTATATTTAGAGTGAAACTCAAACTTCCTATCCAAGCTAATAGAATGCTTAATTAGCTTAATCAACAATTCCATATCAAGGGCGAAGAGGTAACTAAATAAAGGATCTCCTTGTTTTAAGCCCCTAGCACTTTTAATCACTTCATATGGCTCTCCATTAACAAACATACGACAGGATACTATAATAATTCATTGTTCAATCCACTGTATAAATAAATTTGAGAAGTCAAAATCCCTAAGAGCTTGAAGGATGAAGCTCCACCCTACTGTGTCATATGCTTTATTAAAATCCACTTTGATAGCACAGTCCTTGCTAGAGTGCTTCTTCCCATAGGATCTGAAAAATTCCTCAACCAGTAAAATAATGTCCCCTATATATCTTCCTTTGAGAAATGCACCCTAAGAAGGATTATAAGTCTTGAAACCACCCCCTTAAACTTGTCCGCAAATAATTTAAAATTGAGTTTATAGATAAAATTGCAATAAGAGATGGGTCTAAAAGCCTTTAAAGAGTTAAAAGGATGAACTTTAGGGATTAGGTTAACAAATGTATGATTAAGCTCTCTTAACCATCTGTTATGATGAAGAACTCTTAATAATCTGCTAGAATTGCCTCCACCACCACTCGCTTAGTAAATTGCTAAGATTTCTAATAAAACAAAGCATTGAGGCCATCCGACCCTAGTGCTTTCCCTGTGTTTAACTACAATAAAGCTTTTTCTACTTCCAGCTCAGTGAAAGGCCTCAATAATTGTTCACATTCTTGAGTAGAAATATTATCTACTATAAAGGAGTTTAGAGTGGGAAGGCCTAAAGGGTAGTCCATAAAAGAAGCATATAAATTAAAGAAGTAAGAAACGACCTCTTGACATAGTTCATATTAATTTTAAGCTAAGGCCCCATCTGTCCTTCTTAGCAAAGTAATTTTTTTGTAATTCCTTTTAAACATCATAGAATTGTGGAAAAACTTGGTATTCTGATCACCATCCTTTAACCACTGAAGTCTTGATCTTTGTTTAAGGATAGAATGGTGACATTCTAAAGTTTGGTCATGTTTTAGAATGTCATAGTTCTCTATAATAAGCAGTTGCTCATTGCTAAGATGCATTTACATTTGTTATTGAATATTATTCAATTCTTCACATGCTTTACAAACGGCCTCTGAAGTATTATAATCCCTTACATTGAGCTCCTCAATTCCTACTTAACTCTCTGAAGCTTCCTCATGCAAATGTATTGCTTGAAGCCTTGGAACGAAATATGAACACCCTTAGCTACAGCTTCATCGAAACCCTCGAGTTTAACTAGGTTAGTTAACCGTAAAGGAAAAGAAATACACAAGCAAAGCACATGAACTGATAATAGAAAAGGCTCCAAAAATACCTGAGAACAAATACTGCAATGCTAAACTAATCATTAAGAAATCATCAATATAAAACCTTGAACTAATGGGTGAGGTTCAGACCAACCATGTTGGACTTAGAGCACATCAGTGCAATTTTAATTAATGCACAACCTTTTTTTAATCCATTTATTTGGCCTATAGTTTTGCATAAATACACTTTTTAAAAACATAATTTGATCCATAGTGAATAAAAATCAAAGCCCACTACAATATTATAATATTTATAACAAAATTTATTAAGTTATTAATTCAGATTAAAAAATGTAAATTATATTTAATTATAAAAAATATTGGTTATAATATACTATATTTAAAAATATTTAAAAATAACATATTTATAAATACTTAAAAAATTTCACAATCACGGTGGTTGTAATCTGCAATTTAAATTTCGCATCAGCCGCAACTGCAAATGTTCCATGTGATTGTAACCACAATTTAAAACCTTGGTTGGAAGCTTCAAACAATTTTCAGTGAAGAGTTTCATCAGGATTTGTGGAATTCTCAAACCTCCATGAGTGAAATTAGTCCTATTTTGACAACTCAACTCCTTATATTTAAGGAAGCAAAAATGTTCAAGATGAAATGAGATGAAAAATTCCCAACACAAAACAAAAGAAAAATGCTCAAGAAAAAATTAAATAAAAATAGGGTATAAAAGGCAATACTATAATTCAAAATGAGATAATTAATATATTTTCATACAAGCAATTTTTATATGGGACAGAAAACAATATTGAATATCTTATACCGATAACAATCCTAATGCCACTGTAAAAACCGTTAAAAAAGTACGAGTTATTTATTGTGGGCCAGCCTAGTTCACATATTACCATTTTAACCAATTCAAGCTAACAAATACAGTTGGGAATCATGCCAACTTTTTATTTGAGTTTATCATTTGATTCAAGCATCACTCAAAAGCTTAAACTATGGTCTCTTTCCCATGAGGTTAGTGTGATCTTATTTGAAGAGACCCAACCATACATTTCCACATATATAGGATGTCTGGCAAGAAGCAATTACACAAACTTTAACTACTTACAGTAAAAGCTAATGATGGCTGTGAATCAATTGCTTCAATATATGGAGCCATCTTCCATCCTGAAAAAAAAAAGTTTAACAGTTAAATACTCAAAATGTATAATTCAGCATCATAGATGTATTCAAGGGGTCAATTTGTTTTATTAACAGCAACAAAAGAAACCAGAGACTAATTAAATCGTAAATTCCTGGATTAGGAATCCATATGGACAATTTACTACAGATTACTTGAAGACACAGTGGAAAGCTTGAATTAAAGTTTGAATTGACCTTAATGTCACATTAAACATATACAGTAAAGTGTAAGACTCCAAACATTTCCCCTCGAGGTCTAAATAGCAAAACTACATGTTTAACGACAAGTAAGAGAGACCATAACGTGTAGCACAAATAGAAAGCACCATTAGTAAAGGGACTTTACAATGTATTGACATTGTACAGACCTCTAGTCAAACTTGCAGAAGGGAAGAATTTTGACATCTTGTTTATGAAAAATAAGCCACTCATTATCCACCAAATGGAATTGAGATATCCTAGAATATTTTTTAACTAAAAGTAAATGTTTTTAATAAAAGAGCCTAGTTGCACTAAGAATATGTTAACTAGGAAGATTCAGAATCGATACTTCTTTTGGAAGTATGTATCACCATTTTTTCTAATAGAAATGCATTTTCAGTGAAACAGAAAGATGCTTGCATTGACAAATTCCTAGGCAAAACAACTTGCTTGTTTACCTAAAAACCTACTTTAGGTTCACAAATCTTAAGTGTTAATTTGTTCTAGATAGTGTGCAATAATTGTCAAGGAACTATGCGTTACTTATAGCTGGGCTTTGGTAAAGATTATCAGGGCTAAAGACCTTTCAACCAGAAGAATAATTCCAGTCAACATGATATTACTCACATAAAAACTAGATTTATAAAAGAAAAGCTTTCATATCCCTAGTCAGAGAAAAGCCACATTGTCATAACAAAAATAAGAAAATAAACAGAAAAAGAAGTAAGTTACAGGCAACGTAGATCACCTCATTAAAATTTTCAAAGAATAAGGGTCAAGAATTAATTTATATATTTTGCTTGTATGTTTGAATGCATATGTGTAAGATACAGATGTACTTCCATTCAGAGTAAGGAATAATCTAAAAAGGAGAACAAGGCCGCGCAATGCATATAAATTACAAGGTTCAATTCATTATTTAAACAAAGCAACTTACTTTGCAACTCATCATCTTGATGGCTTTTGCCAATTAAAAGACAGTAAGCCAAAACCACTGCCTGCTGGATTCCATTTAAAGGGGCAGCATTACCATGTTTGCCAGTTTGATTGCCTATTACTCCATTTCCACGTTCATCACCATTCTCTACTAATTTTGGTGTCATAAGTATGTCAAAAAATTCCGAAGTTCCACATTCATATGGATAGATGTTATCTTCAGCATTCACAGAGTCAGAATCACAGAGCTTCTTGCCAGAGCTTCCTGAACATTTCCCATCATCACTGTTAGATTTATTTGCAATGAGCACTAGTTGTGCCCTTGGTTCCACCTATATGCCAAAAAAATCACAGAATAAATCACGATAAGTATTCCAAAGAACAACTTTAATATTTGAATTTCAACTAAAACTAACATTGTACCTGATGCAAAGTGCGATAACCAAGAACCCCAATAACAGAAAGCTGAAGCCCAGCTGCTGTTTCAGCTGATTCAAAATGCAATCTGCTACCAGGGAAATCATTCAGCTGAGGAAATCAGTGGAAAACAAGATAGAGCAGTTTTAAAGAATAAAATGGTTTACAAAGTTCTTCAGTAGTACCATGGATCTCCTAGAAGGGCAAAAATTTAAGTATGCAATACATCAAAAACGCAGGTTGAAAAACAATTAACATAGATAAAATACAGAATATACTATTCAAGGTTTAGTAGCGGACATATCATGGCTGTTTAGATCATTAATTTTGCTCTTGACAATGAAACCAAGAATTTTATCAGAACATATATGAAGTGTGCTTTATTTAGCTTTACTTATGAAAAAGTGCTTATCTCTCAATTACCTTAACAACCATGGAGCCATGTTAATCCTGCCATTATTCTTTTTCTATGTTACATTTTTCTTTAAATATGGAAGTTTATTTCTCTCACCTCTGTCCAACAACCATGGAAAAATGCAATCTTGCCATACCCTTTTGTCTGCGTACAAGGCAAATGATAGACTACATATCTTTAAGCTGAGAACACCACCTAAATCTATGTCTTAAAAAAGGTTGGCCTCAAATTTAACTGACTTATGATAGTGCACACAGTAATGCATTAGTAAGATGGAGAATTTACTAGACAATGCACAATTGGATGGATCTTAATATACTATAATTTCCTTATAGTGATCAGATCTAGAACTTAACAAAAAGCAAAAAGAACTCTTAGCTAGGGGGAAAAATAGTACTTGCAAGGCCCTGTGCATTGTTCACTTAATGAAATATGTAAGATTAAAATGTTGCATGAATAACAAGAATAGAAGAAATGGATCAAAATTGAAACAGCAAAAGTTAACTACATAAAATTCTATGTGGTAAGTTAAAAGCTTTACCAAATATCCTTAACCAACACAATTAATCTACACAACAAAATGATAGGAAAGGAACAGCTTTTCATTATGAAAATTCAGTACTAAGAAAAAGGGGAAAAATAGTTCTTCTTATCATTTTTTATTCCATATCTAAGTATATTTGGATATTAAACATGTAATATAACCCATTAAATTCAAACAATCTTCTCAGCACATCAAACTTAAAATAAAAGATTACCTGCATGAATCCACTCGTCCATAAATATGTTCAATCATTCCAGCTTCAAGATGGAGCATTGAGATGATCTTGGGTGCTTCTTCATCACACAATTTGCAGCCCCAATAACTTTGAAGTTTCTCCAATGTGTCAAAGTGATGCAGAGTTTCATTAATAGACACTTGCAATAGATCAAACAGAGAAGAACATTGCTCATCCAAAATTCTTTGTTGGGTGAATAAGAGTCTGGCCAACCACCATGAAATACTTCTAATTCCATGAACAGAAGAGATGTTCCCTTGAAATAACAAATCTTTTATTCTCATAACCAACATTTTAGCAAAAACTAGATACTACAGAGAACAAACAAATATGTGAGTGATTTATGCATAAAGTTGATAATGATATCGATAACATGTGTTTGAAATGAAAAAGGTACCTAAAGATTAGAAAATTTAGCAAGCAAGTGAGCACCGTCAGACATGAGTTGAGTGGACGCCCAATTTTCCCATTCCACAAATTTTTCAGCTTCAAGAACATTGTATAGAACTGGACATCTTGGCAAGTCCTCGTTTACAGGTCTAACAACACCATAACAATAAACTAGAGTATCATTATCAATTCATTATTTCAAAGATGATGATGATGATAAAAATAAAAGTGTCACATACCCAGTGATATTGATCTGAATAAAGCAGAAGAAGGCAGCAACAGCAAAGCAAATGACAAAAACAATCTTAGAAGCAGTATCAGAATTCTCATCACTGTCCTCAAGAATAAAAGCCTCTATGTGCTCTACCAGGTCCGAGTAGAATGTGTGAGCGAAGAAGTTGTGAGTAGCAGGGTAACGTGAGAGGAGGGACTTGGAAAAGGAAAGAGCTTGGACATAGTTTCCAGACTCGACAAAATTGAGGGCTTGATTGATACATGAATGCAGATTTTTATTGTTAAGTGTGTCAGGCGGTGGAGGTGGCAGTGGTAGTGGCTGTGGTTGTGGAGAAGTGAAAGTGCAGTGAAGGATACGGAGCTCGTAGCTGTGCACAATCTCGGTTGGGGTGGCTCCGCCCATTTGGAACAAAGTTCTTTTACTCTTGCACAACTCTTGTACCCCTTCCAAGTTAAAACAAGCACTTACACCAACTTCTGCTAATCCTGCTACCAGGGGCTCAGGTATAAAGTACACAAGTTACCTTGTCAACTGGAATCTTAAAAGATGTGACCTAATCCCAGAATACCTTTTCTTTTATGTTTTTCTGAAAAACTCAAACGACCTGAATTAACCCAATGCCTAGTCATCACAAAGAGTGAATTTTTTATAAGAAATTAAATTAGATCTTAAAGCAAAGATCAAAAAACAATAATAAAACATATAAAAAAAATACAAACATGATTTAATACGTTGAGGTCAATTTACAGCAAAGATACTTACTATAAAAACTTAAAATACCGATAAAATATGGCTATTATTTTATAATGTTATTTCTTTTTCGGAAATTTTTAAAAAATATTTTCAAAGAAATAAATTTTATTATATTTTTATTTAAAATAAATTTTATTAATTCTTAAAAGTTTTATTAAAAATTACCAAAAGGGGCCTAAATTAAGAAAAATAATTAAATTTCAATATTCTTAGACCAATATAAGCAATTCATATTAGTATTAATATCTAATTTAGTTATAATATAGTACTAATTAATATTAAATACTAATT
>JAOXYD010000005.1:14074073-14104339 GCA_028565735.1 Pinacopodium congolense
AAAGATATCTCCAACCCATTTCTTTGCTATTGGTATTAGTCTTGTCTAAATTTGCTTTGTGTGTTTGTCTCTTTGCTAGCGTCTTTTGAATCTTAGTTTATCCTACTTTCATCTATTCAAGGTGTTTTATTTTCTCTTTGGTGCAACATTTGAAATAACATTTGCATTTCAGCTCTCTGTGGTTCGACCCTAGCTCACCATTACTAGATAGTTTGAGTAGTTGGGAATTTATTATTTAATAGCTTGCGACGAGCTCATCAGTAGTGATAGTATAAATGATTATTTATATTATAATGAGATGTTGAAAAAGAAGATCAATAATTCAAATATTATTTGTCAAGATTTATGGAAGGTAATGAGAACTTGAAAAGCGTACTTGGCATCCAAAAGTGTTCAAATAGTAGGCATAAGATTGGGTAAACTTATGGAAGTATATCACTTAATGCCTGGAGTATTTATGAATGGAAGAAACTTATATAATGAGGATTCTTTCCCTAAGTTGAAACAAGAGCATGGTGTATAGACTTCGAGATACACGGATAAATCTTTTGCACATGCATCATCTTCTAGATCCTAGTATAAAGGCAAGTCTCATGCATTTATGCATAGTTCTCATTTTAGACCTAGATTTCAAAATTATTAAGGTAAAAAAAGGCATAATTTTGATACATGGTTTAAGAAGGAATCAAACAAACTTCTTATTCATTTAGGCTTCAAAGAAAATCACACACATAATTATCATAGGCCACTGTTGTTCGTTGGTTGAATAGATTAAATATAGGAGTTCTTTAAATCGATTTTACTTTGAAAACCAAAATGATATTAAGCTCAAACCAGCATGACGAAAGGCAAGTGTACCTATCGAACAAGTAATAAAGTGGACTCCATTTAAGACTCTGAGTGTCGAACCTATGGGGGAAACTGTAGTATTCTTAAGTTAATTATCAGATTAATTAGATTATAATTATCTAGGAACATATAAATTAATAAATTAAAAAGATGAAAAGATAAATTTAATAAAATATCCTAGTTATACTTCAAACCTTTGCAATTTTGAATTATAAAATTATTTATAAAATTACTAAAAATTATAAACTTGTGGAATCTAGCTCTAGATAACTTATTAATGAATTAATTAAGCTTAAAAACAAATTCAAAGGCAAAGTAGAGTTCCTTCATGAATTCAAGACAAAGCTACGGTTAACACTTATGTC
The DNA here is from genome assembly GCA_028565735.1 of Pinacopodium congolense. Taxonomy (NCBI): domain Eukaryota; kingdom Viridiplantae; phylum Streptophyta; class Magnoliopsida; order Malpighiales; family Erythroxylaceae; genus Pinacopodium; species Pinacopodium congolense. The sequence continues at coordinate 14,075,288 of JAOXYD010000005.1, forward strand.
TTTTCTCCATTAAACTTAGTTTAAAGTTTGGATATGCTTTAAATCTAACCAATGAGCTTTAATTTCAAGAAGGTGAGTTTTGGACTTTTAATCTTAGATCTCTAACTCTCATAAATAACCCATGTTTGGTTATGCATCTTAAGCCATATACTTTGATATATCTACGAATATAAGCTGAAATGAGTAGTTTAAAAGCTACAAAACATATTTAGAAAGCTTCTGGGCAAGTCTTGAACTTCTTAACTTGACTTGGACATCAACACAACTCGAAATCCATAAGATCTTGCAAAAAGATCAAAGAAAATTCAAGAATATACATATAAGAACATGAACTTTGATTAATCTAAAAAATAGGAGAAAATAAGTAATAATCTGAGTTAAGAAACCCCCTATGATGGTTTAGAAACTCAAATACACGTCTTAGCTTCAGTCTCGAATCAAATAACAACTCAAAATACACAATATAACTCAAATTACAAGTGTTTGAAGCCTAAAACATCTAAGAAAACTAAGAGAGAAGCAAGAGCTTCTCTATATAAGGTTAGATATGCATCTCCTCCTGTTGTTACGTGTTTTCTGCGTTTTTCCTTGTTGTATTTAGACACACTGACCTCCCACAGGTGCTAGCTAATAAAGGGAATAGGGGTACCTTAACCGGTTAATAATCAACCGGTTTACAACCGGTTAACCGTCCAGTTCAATAAAAATCGCACGGTTTTTATGTATACCGATTTTTTAAAGTTACCAAACCGGTTTACGGTTAATCTGGTCGAACCGTCTGGTTCGGTCCGGTTTTTAAATCATTGATTTCTACACATTCTCCATTCTTTAATGTATGGTCAAAATATCATTATGAGATTTTCTAAAAGCAAAAAGTTATGCATGAATTATTGAAAACCTATTATAGAAAATCATAAAATGTGCGTAGTCTAGATTTAAAACTTTGATGTAATATGAATCTTCGAGACCTTTTTTATTACGACTTTACGAACGCTTTTGAATGGATGAATTAAAGGAAATTCTCCATCTTTTATAAAACTTATAAGCTCCCCCTCAATAAAAGTAATTTCTCTTAAAGATATGAAAGTGTAAAATTCTAAAGTATACAAGAGGGATCAAAACTTTCGAAAACATGATTATTGAAGACATTCTCAAGAAGCAAAAAAATGTTTTTATATGCTTACAAATGTAAGAAAAAACTATTTAATCAATAAGGCATCTAAATATCCAAGAAGCTCTCAAAATAATCATATAAAGCATTTATTAAGTCATAAGTTTCGAATTGCCTAACCATGCAAAAGTTAATCATATAAGAATGTCATATAAAAGGCTCTTTAACCAATTAACACATACTTAATAAAATAAAAAACTTCAAAATCATATTTATGCATTTTTAATATTGATTTCTATTCCATGAAATGTCAAGACTTGTGAAAACTCAAATAAAAGGCATTAATCATCAAATATGGAGAATAGTTTACGAAACTTATTCCTAAATAACTTAAGCAAAATTTTAAACATATTGAAGTAACATTTGAAAAGTTCTTCAACCAATAAAAACCAAAAAATTTAGGAAACTTGAAATATTATGTTCATGCATTCCCAATCAAGAATTTTTATAAATCAAAATTTGAATGTAAATTCCGTTAATCACTTTAAAAATATCAATCATTGATTATATATAAAAATTACATTTAAAGAAACTTAAAAGCGCAAACATCATATAGTTCGATCGATCGCACATCACATTTCAGTCAACCAATAGACATTGGGTCTTATCTATTCCTATCGATTGACCGAACTTATATAGACAGGTAAAACATTGTAACACAAAAACAATATCAAGTAAAATATTCTTAATTATTTAATTAATTATCAAAATAGCAAGCATTCAAAATATTAGGTAACAAATGATCAGGCAAATTCATCAGTATAGGTGCAAGTTCACGGCATACCTCTCCTTTATATTTATCACCAATTATTATTATTTGAATTATTTACTTCCTTGGTTCAACAATATTGACGATTTTTCTTTTTCTTTTATGCTCTTACAGATACTCTTTAAAACCTATAAAACAAATTTAACAAATCTTTGGTACCCATATCATCTTGGATCCTTGTTAGTTAGTTTTATACCTATCACAACCATTTGAAAAACCATTTAAACGATCATAGTAAAGTTGATGAATTTGCCCAAAACGACCATAATAATGACAAGTCGAAGGTGTATGTAATCTATATGCATTTCCTCAGCATATCTTGGTCTAGATCTATTAAGACTTCTAAATATATCAAATGAATGAAAATGAGGTCTCATATTGTTTCTATATTATGTATTTCTAGATGTAAACATTTTTCTTTGATGAAAACTTTATCTAGAATATACATGAGACACATTTGAAGGCATATGATGAGTATGGTAATCATTTTTAGATGTACATATATGATCGTGAGGAGCATTTGAGGTAAAGAGCCTATATGTATCATTTTGATGACGTGCATTAATAAAGAAGTTATGTCTCTTTTTAGGCACATGCACATTCTTTTTATATGATCTTCATGCATACAAAAATGAATGATGATTATTCTTATAATGAGACCTAAAGATGAAGGCGTAAAATCAATAGATGGCCTAGATTCTTCTTCCTCTAAACTTTTTTCTTTAACAAATTTATTCATATTTGAGTAAGGATTATTATCACTTATATAACCCAAATCATGTCTATCATTTACAACATTTTGGACACTTAAAATATTTTCTAGTTCTCATTCTCTTGAGTGAATTTAGTAAGAGAGTCCTTAAGAGAATCTATCTTTAATCTAAGGGATGCAATTTCTTTTACAAAATTATCATGGGTAACATCACATTTTGGTTTCAATTGATTCTTTAATGATCTATTTTCTTCTATCAATTTTTGGATCTTAGCATCCTTTGATTCAACTACTTTCCTAAGCTTCTTATTTTCTAATATACAATTATTAAGCACTTTTAAAAATTCTTCAACATATTCTAATGATTCTGTATAAGAATATTCACCATCACATGCATCATCATGGGATTTTGAGCAAAAAGGTACATCATTACTATCAGGAGATGTAGGAGTATGTACCTCGCCATCCATGAAGCATAAAAGGGCCACTTTTTCGTGTTCGCTTTCCCCTTTCTCGTCTTAATAAATTTCTTCTAATGTACGCCACGCTTTTTGAGCACTTTCATACTACAAAATTTTTCCAAATACCTCCACACTCAAGGCACAGTACAAAACATTTAAAACTTTATAGTGAAACGATATAAACTTACTTTTGATTTCATCTAATTCTAGTGCTTCTTTGAATGTCATGTTGTCTATGAGCTTTGAAGGTATATAAGGATCATTTTCTACGATTTTCCAATAAATTTTTCCTAAATTTAAAAAATAAATTTTCATTTTATTTTTCCAATCTTTAAAATTATTTCCATTAAATAAAGGGAGTACTTCTAAACTAAGTGCCATAATCTTTGCTCACTAATTCGTGAGAATTAAAACAACGCGAGACCTAAGCTTTGATCTCAATTATTGGGCTTATATGGCACTTAAGAGAGGGGTGAATTAGTTCTTAAAAATTTCTTCTATATTTTTAAATCTAAGTATTTTTCCAATTTAATTAAACGTGGAAGCTAAATAATCAAATATCAATAATAACTTAAATAATATAAAATAAATAAATAAAAGTAAAAGAGTAAGGAAGAGAGACACAATCGATTTATTCTGGTTCAGAGTAGTCTACTTGCCCCTATATCCAATTGCCAATACCATTGCTGAGATTTTTGTACTATGCAATTAAAAAAAATACATCGTTAGATTTACAATCCTTTTTCAAGACTCAAGGATAATCTTTCACTCTCCCTTTTGAAGCTAAGGAATAACCTATTACTCTCTTTTCTAAGGTTAAATGATAATCTCACAACCCTCTTTTTTTTCAAGACTCAAGAATAACTCTTATAAGAATTTACTTACAAACTACACCACAAACTCACAAAAAACCCCAATAAAGCTCAAATCACTTGTATAATTCTTTCATAATTTTTCTCATCCATAAACCACACTTATTGTAATAACCTATTTTCCATATTGAGGGTTAGATTTTTAGTTTGTCATTGAAAATTCATGAATTTGCATTTCATTCACATTCATATCATTAACATAAATACACAAATTATGATTTTTTACACATTACAAAGATAGTATATGAACTCAATTGATTCATTTCGGGGTATGAAAAGTTTAACATGTTTATGATGTAAATTGTTACATGTTTATGCCTTGTATTTTGGTTTGATTGATTATAAGTAGTAAATTTAGAATTAATTGATATAATTGGGAAAAATTGATGGATGAAAATGTACATTTGGTCTAGGAAAAATGCCAAGTGGTAAGACAACTTGATACATGGAAAATTAAGCCTATGCATTAGTGAAATTTGGCAAGGAAAATTTAGTGACAAATGGTAGCAGTGAGTGGGTGATAAATAGCCTAGATTAATGGTGACACATGGCAATAAATATGTAGGACAAATGGACAATATGCATAGGGACATATGTCATCCTAATATGGAGACACCTAGCACCTAAGGTGTAAAGTGTTTGTAGGAGCAAAATTAGTTTGGTTCATTTTCTTCTTATTTTTTCTTCTTACACCACTGAAACTCTCTCACCCTTACATCCCTATGTTTTGTCTATATTTTTTTCCAATTTCTACACCAATAATTCATGCTTTTATCCTTCCCAAGATGGTTAAAGAATCATATTCTTGTTACCCTTTGTTCTAGCTCAAAACTAACCTATAGATACTTTGAATTTGTGATGATTTTCTGCTTGCCTAGAGAGCTAAATTAGCTTGATCTTTGAGCTGGAATTTGAGCTAGACAAGTAAGTAAAAGATTGGTATTTGTAACATTTTAGACTAGAACATTTATGATGATGAAATTGGAATGAATTGTATATGATGTTGATGTTGACAATGTGCTGGAAAATGAAGAATGAATGGGTACTTTTTTATTCTATTTTTTTTATGTAGAAAAACAATAGTTTATGGGTTGTTGTATGGATGATTTAGGTTAAGATTTCTTGTATAAATGAAGGTGGATTCATGGTAAAGATAGGTGTTATTGAAGCGTTCTTGAATCTTGAATATTAGAGCTATAGGTTAAAATTCTAGAAATTCTAGTTTCAATTTCATCTTACTATTTGGATCTATTTTACATATCTTTAGAAAATGCATTTAAAAAAAACTCAACGAATGAAAATTGTGGATATATGTCTTACCTTAACTTATGGGAAAACAGCTTGATAAAATAGTGACTAGAGATTGAGTTATGCCTATTTTCCTAATACTATCTATGATAGATCCCTGTGCAAGAACCTTATATTATTTCTTGATTTTTGAGGACTTTAAAGCTCAAATTAGTCAAAGAATAAAACATGAAAAATGATTATTGATGTCTTATTAACGGTTCTATGAAACAGTTTGGCTAGAATATATTTTCATAAGTTTATGTAGTTAATTGAAATTATAACCATAAGAATGGACTTTTTGATGTGGATGAGTTCAAATATGGAAATAATAATTTATTCAAGGAATAAATGAGTTCTTTTAATGAAAACATGATCTTAAGAATGTAATAAATGTGTATAAGGTGTGGATGAATGAACATTAAAGAACATGGAGTAATTATGAATCAGAATTGACTAAATGTATGAATATATATTGCTAGAAAAAGTTCGGTGAATGTATAAATTTAGCTTGCTAAAATTCTAGATTTAAAGTAACAATTCTGTGTCTGTTACAAGAGGCTTTTGATCATGAAAACTATTTAAGGATAAGTGTAAAATATGAATTGATAATGATATAAAGATGTTCTCATAAATGTAATGTGATTCAAAGTATGTAAGTGATGAATTGGGAATGATTGAATGAGAACTAGGAAATGGTGTGAGTGTATAATCCTAGGAAAAGGAATGATAAATGTTTGAATGATGGATTGAAAGTGATCAAGTGTATTAAGGCATAAACCAAATTTCAAACTAAATGATGTATAATTTATGATGTAAATGATTAAGGGTTTTAAATAAGATTGCATACCCAAAATAATCAATTGAGCATGCGTTAACATGACACAAATACGTTTATAACTTTGAGCATTCATTTAATTGAATAAATAATAATGTGTATATGTGTGTATTGTTTGATTTAGAGGCATGTAGAGATCAACCCCATCTAGACATTGCTGGTTCATCGAGGCAGTAGCTAACTAGAGTGGACTGTGAGTAACCTAGATGTATGATCTCAATTAGAAATGTGTTATGTTAAAATTAGTCAGTTAAACTTGATTTCTTTATATTGAATTGATATTGATATGATTGGGACATTGATGATTCCAGAAAATTTATTGTCCGAGGAGTTCGATATTTGAGACTGTATTGGGAGTGTTTGTCAATTGAATGTAAATAAGGAACATAAATTCTCAACTATTTCTTGAATTCCAGACATAGATCCGATGAATTGTGAAAAATTGAATGTGTTTATTGATTAAATGTGATTGATGTCATATTATGTGAACTATTTTACTTCATTACATGAATGTGCATGTTGACGTAAAGGAGTTGTTATTGGAGCAGCTAATGTGAAAAAGAGCTTAAAGCTTAATTATGTGCATTAGAGCCTCAGGCTTAAAATGTAATGAGCTCGGTATCCACAACGGATATGAGACAATACTGAAATGGGCCCAGTATCCATGATAGATATGGTACAGTGAACTAGGCTCTTAGTCATAATAAAATAAAAATGAAAGTGAGTATCATTTTCATTTGCATTTGTATCTTTACCTATGTTCATGAGATTGATTGCATATAAATGTTGAATTATGTTGTGACAATAATGTGAAATGAAGTATTGTGATAACTAAGTGACTTGTTCTAAAATGTCTATATGAAGTTGTTGCATTCAGAATGTACCTCCTAAATGATTAGGTAAAGTGATTGTATTTTAAATTTCTTATTGAATTATGATGAATATTGTGGAACAAGAGATATGGCTTTGAATGAAGTGTTACATTGATTGAGTTTAATGTTATTCATTGATGTATAACATCTACGATGGTTTACTCACTAAGTTTGCAAAACTCATCAAAATTGCAATGTTGATTTTTCAAGTTCTGAGAGGAGACCTTTCTTGTAAAGAATTCTAGTTGAACTCCGGTTCCATCCATTTTAGATGAAAGATATGGCTCAAAGGTCTAGTCAGTTGTCATCTGAGGAGTTTAGATAGAGTGCTTTTTTATAGTTTTCTTTCACATAGATACGTTGTCTAAAATATTGTGATCATAACTAGTTTTTGGTTTGTGAAATATGGTTGATTTCTAATGAAATGACAGTGTAAAGATGTTTTGTTTATGAAATGAGATATGTTTACACTTTAAATACTTATGTTCTTTGTGATGCCATATGAAGTGCATGAGGATGCTTTAACATGCCATTCCCATATAGTATGTGATTGGACATTCTAAAGAATGTTAGGTATATGTCCTATAGTAGTGTATGTTACGTTATGAATCAAGCTTGCAAGTTTTGGAGGGATTTGGATAAAAAACATATTGTAGCTCCACCGTTTAAGGTCATATACGGCGGGTTAGAGGTTTATATACGGTGGGCTGAGAGACTTCTCTAGATCACCTTATTTCTCCAATATCAAGACCAATTTGGTGGGTTCCTAGACTGTTGTATTGGAGTCTGTCAACAAAAAAAAAAGGTCATTTTGTCTTTTCACCCAGACATCTAACCCTATTGAGAAAGGATATACAAGAGGAAAATAAGAGTGAGGTTTGGAAGTTAGAAAGAAAATATGGAACATATATGTACATCTCTTGATTTTCCTTTGTTCTTTATCATTCTTAGTCATTTTCTTAGGCTTTTAGGTTAGAATTCAATTTTTTTAGTTGCTAATCTGTTACATTGATGTTTCTTATTTTTTTGACTTTTTATTAAAAGTTGTTGGATGTTTTTAGATATTATTTTTGGATTTAGTTATTCTTAAATGTTTAGATGAAGTTTTTTAAGGGTTTTGAGTTAAATATTTCGATAATAAGGCAGGAATGTTGATTTTAATTCAATTGGTAGCTCTGAGTTCTAGTTTCTGTATGAATTTCAATTGTTCAAGTTTCTATTTTGGGTTATGTTTCTTTTGATTTCTAGTAGTTTTAGTCATTGAATGTATTATTTGCTTGTTCTATTTTAGTTTTTAATACTTTTGATTGGGTTTTAATTTAAAGATAAATCTTTACATAATTTCAAATTATGTAGTGTTATAAATTCAGCTTGAATTTGTTCTTCATATGCTGGAATTTCTGTTTCTTAGGTTATTAGTTTAAGAATTGTAGGTTAGTTATATTTTTTTAGTAGCTAGTATGGATAGCTTGAGTTTGTATTAAGTAAAATATTTAATTGTTGTTTTTTATTATTGAAATTTTTTTATCTTTGATTTTCTTAATTTAGATATGGATTTTGTGTATTTAATGATTTGTGGACTAATATAAACATGCGTGGCAAGTTTTCTTAGGGGTTCGGAGATATTGGAAGGATGAAGGGATGAAAATTGTGAGGATTGAGTTGAACTTATCTTGATTTGGTGTTTTTAGGTCTAGGTTTGTTTAGGACTTAGGTTACATGTCAAGAGTTAGGAGTTGCTTCTAGGTTTTAATCTAAAAGCTAAGGTTAAGCGTGTGATACATAATAGTTTATAGTGATTCCAGGAAGTAGTAATAGGTTAGATGAATTCTTTACATACTTAATCAACTATTCTAAGATCGCATACCTTTAGGCTACACTTTCTAAACTTATGAGTAGGTGACCTAATTTAGTCATTCCATAGTATATAATGCATCTGCACCATTGAAGTTAGAGAGCTTATTCTAGGTTATGGTGGAGATAGGGGCATTTTTAAAGCTTGTTAGTTTTTCCTATTTCATAGGAATTCATGGTTTGAGAACTTATTCGAGCCAATAGGCTAACACCAAGACTTGAGTACTTCTTATTTAATTTAAGGGTTAATGATCATCTTGACATCTCGAAGATATCTCCATCCCATTTCTTTGCTATTGTTATTAATATTTTCTAGATTTTCTTTAAATTTGTCTTTCATTTTAGGTTCATTTCATCTTAGCTTATTTGGATTTAATCTCTTCAGAGTGTTTTCATTTCTTTTTCTTATAACATTGGAAATAGTATTTGGATCCCACCCCTTTGTGGTTCGACCCCAGCTCACCATTTACTTTATAGTTTGGAAGTTAGGAATTTATTATTTGGTAGTTGGCAATAGGCTATCAATATAACACAATTTGAACTTGGAGGAATATACTTGAGGTAAACGAGCCTTTTGATGTGAAGGTGTATGTTTTATCATATACACCCCCGTGGTTAATTAACTAAGGTACTCTTTTTAACTTGATTGAGATGCCATCTACTCTTTTGATGTGAAGGTGCACGTTTTGTGATACAAACCCTCGTTTACTTAACTAGCTCCCTCCCTCAAATGATTACTAGCACCACACATAAACTTAGACCTTGACATTAGTTTAAAGGTAACGGAGTGAAGTTTGATCATATTATTCAACAATAAAAAAATTTACACTATTTTTAACACATTATTTCAAGAATTCCATTTCTACATTCACATGATAAACCATACAAAAGATCCTTAAACACCTAGCATCATATATAGGGGTTACAAAACACGTGCAAAACACTTAAAAAATAAAAATTTAGGATTAGAAATCATTCAAATTTTGATCAAAGTTGCCTAAATTAAAGGCATCAATTTCTTTCAAGTACCACAATTAACAATTAACTAAAAGTCAAGATACATTTTAATATAAAGCATTCAAATCACCACCTTTAGATTTATAATCAATCAATTGCAAGAAATTGGACATTTAAATCACCACCCTTAGACTCACAATAATTCAAGTGTAAAAAAATTAATCTTGTTCCCTACCCCCACATTTAAAGTGAACATTGTCTCCATCAGTTGAAAATAAAAAGAAATACAATAAAATGAGGGAATATGAATACTCCCCCTGAGTTATACCAGACATAAAAGCCCTTGATGATATAAATTGTAGCACCCTTTTGAACATACAAAAAAAATAAGAAAAAGAAAATAAAAACTCTTAAATAAAAATAAACTAAAAGCCTATCTAAAAAAAATACAAAAGCTAAGGAGATGCTTGGGATGCCTCCCAACAAATGATTGTTTAAGTTCTTTTGCTTGACCCTTATTTCGCGCATCATCTAGCATCAATAAAAAGGTGAAGCTTCTTAAGAAAAATAGGGAAAACGACATGAAGAGCTAGCCACACTCTCCCTCAAAGTTGGCTTACAATAAGCAGGAAGTCACATAACCTTTGAGATGTTGAATCTTTTCATTACTTCATCATACCCCATAGTCAACTCCCTATTATACACATCGATCTTCGCATGAGAAGTCTTAAGAAAATGTCTTCCTAAGAGAATAAGCAATGAATCTAGAGACCCCTAATACTACGTGTTAAGAAAATAAAGATATGTAGGGAACACAAACTCATTAACCCTTATGAAGACATCCGCAAACACCCCCTTAGGGTACGCATCCGAACCATCAGTTAACTGTAGAATAGCATGGATGGCTTCTAGATTACCTAACTTAAGAGATATAAAAATAGATAAAGGCATTATGTTGAAAACAGCTCTTAAGTCTACCATACATTGATCATATCTCGTGTTATTTATTTTGCTTAGAATAGTAAACATACCAAGACCTTCAATTTTAAGTGGTAACATCTTTAGTGGAGCAGCTGGCACATTCCCTCCCATGTAGATCTTTTCATCACTCTTCATCTTCTACTTGCTTCTACATCACTTATTTAAAAACTTCATATCAATTTCAAGTAGAGTTATGTTTTTCTCTTATTTATGAAAAATGTCTAAGATTGCTTTCTCATTCTCCATATTCTCCTCTTTCTCTCCTTTCTTCTCATGTTCTTCTACCTTTATTATAAAACAAACCAAAATGTGGTTAAAACATAACTTAAGAGGTATTTTATCAGTTTTCTTATCTTTAATTAACTTATCTTCCTCTTTTTTTCTCCACACTCTACATAAAGATAGCAGAAACGTTCTCTCGAGGATGTGTCTCTGGTTGGCTATGAAGTCTATTGGTAACTTGAGTTTGAAGCTTTTCCAGGGCGTCTTTTGGTCAACTCAGTTAGTTCTCCTAATGCTTCATGCTAATCCTTGTCTTTTTTTGGAATTGCAGAGTAATTGTGGCTAGGTTCTTCATGATTTTCTTTAATAATTTTCCATCAGGTTATGGTGGTGGTGATGGTCATGAATTCCTAGGTTGAAATTGTTCTTATGCCTAATAAATCCTAGTAGAGTGTTGAATCTAGGTTGCTACGGTGTGGCAAGAGCTCTAAAGTGGAATCCACTTTCTTTCTCATTACTCTTATATTGAAAATTTGAATGATCCTTCAACCCCAAATTGTAAGTTTGAGTGTAAGGACCATACCTTTGTTGTTGTCCTTAAGGCTTCCTAATGGCATAAACCTGTTAACATCCTATAAAGCATGACATATATTAGTTGGATGACTAGATAATGAAAATTTTTCACACACTTTGGCTTTCCCGTTTCCAACTATCACTTGCTTCACTAAAGATTTAATATTTATAACTTATTGCTCCAATCTAAAGATAGCAACTTCCTGTACCTACTATGTAGAGGATGTTAAATTATTCTTACTACCTTATTACTATTGGTTGGATGCCATAGTTGCTATCAAAATTCTTGCATCCTTAAGTTTCCTATCTACTAGTGCCCCTTTAATAGCTATATATATCATATTCCTATCCATAGGCATTAGCCCTTCATAAAATTATTGAAAAGGTATTCATTTATTTGATGGTTAGGCATTAGTCCCAATAGTCATTAAGGGACTCTTTTCCATCTTCTCTAATGCTACAAACATTGTTTCTAATGTTAATCGCATAAGATGTAAGAAGGTACTTCTCCATGAACACTTGTTGCAACTGTTCCTAAATGGTAACAAATCTAGTTGATATATCATACAATCATTCTTTCTTAGAATCTGCCAAAGTGAAAGGAAATGCCTTTAACTTTAATTGATCTACTGTGGCACCAACGGGCTTTATCCTTAAACACGCTATGTAAAACTCTTTAAGGAACTTGTTTAAATAAGTGACATAGCTTAAACCCAATAAGATACTATCCCAAAATCCTCTAAAAATGGCAAAGCATGAATTAGACCAAGTCTAATCTCAAGTTCAGGTTCATTATCAAGATAATTGACACAAAGTGAGTTCGAAATGAAAGTAGGAGTTATAAGTTCAGTAAGAGTGAACGGGTAACACGCCATTATTTCTTGAACTTATTTGATAGATGCCTTAAGACTCTATTCATCCTTCTCTTATATTGACCTTTCAATTTCAATAATAGGATCATGCTAAACTTGCTCGAAGGGTCGAAGTCTCGTATGACCAGTCTCAAGAAAAAAATGAAAATTAAAAATAGAAAGAAGAAGGCTTCTACTTTGCATGGAAAATTTTAGGAAATGTGAATGATTAAAAGGGTCGTGGGACATATAAAATAGAAAATAAAAAGATGAAGGTTAGTAAAAAAAATCAAAACATAAACAGTAATAACAAAATACAAATGTCAAATCCCTAATAACGACACCAAAATTTTGGTAAGTTTATCGCTAGCCACTAAATAATAACCTATCTATTGCTACTTATGTAATAGGGTGAGCAAGGATTGATGCCATAGAGAACTGGTTAGTGTTGTGCTATTTCTAATGTTGTGAAAATAAAAATAAAAATAAAAGTATAAATAGCCCCTGGTGTGATGTAGCAAAAGCAAAAAAAATGATAAATAAAGAAATGAAGGCAAATAAAATTGAATACAAATTATAAAGAAATAAATAAAAATTCTAGAAAAGTGAGTAGATGATATTATCAAGATTTTAAGAAAGACAGTTGATCATTTAAGTCAAGAAAATTGTCTTCTCATTAAGATGTTAGTCTATAAAGTCAAGCACAATCTTTGTCCTCTAGTCCTCCAGCTATAGATAAGTTCGATATGACCAAAAACTTAACCCTAACCCCACAATAACCTAGGATAGAATTTTAAGATTAAGTATACAGTAGCATTGAGAAATAGGGAATAACTAACTTAACCCATAACTAATACATATGTAAACCTAATTTTATTCTTACTATTAAAGTCCTATCATTCCATTAATCTCTTCTAACCCATAAAAATTTAGCATAACATAACTATTCTAACAAAAATATAATGTAAAATCAAATTAAACATGATGGAAAGTTAATAAAAGGAATGAAAATAAATATATGATAATGTATTGAATGATAATCAAAGGTTCTTATAACTTTTCAACACAATTTAAAGTAACATATAATAAAAATAACAAAAACAACAACAAGCAGTAGGAAAAACAAGATAAAAGTAAGTACTAATAGATCTGGAACATAAAGTGAATGATTATCCTTCAATTACAAAGCAAAGGAATCTAAAAAAAGAGCAAAAACAAGATGAAATATTGATGTAGAAAGGTGGTTTCTAAAATGGAAAAAGAGCGAGAAAAGAGCCTCCATGTTCTCCTTAAATATGCCAAAAATAAGTTTCTGACATTTGGAAGAGTAAAAGTCTTGATTTTCCTTAATTTTTTCATTTTCAGTTATCCTTAATAGTCTATCAATGGTGCCACACATGACCTATAGTTGAAGGGTCTGATGCACGACAATCAATGACCATTTCTATAGAGTTCAATGATGCTATTTATCAATAGAAAAAACTATCGTTGATCTCTTCTGTTGCACCTTTCTTGATCCATTTTAGTCTAGTTCTTCTCCAAGCTTTACCCTTTCAACTGAGATTTGTGTCTTATAATCAAATATTCCATTCCATATCCAATAAACATGAATTAGGAAATTTTAAATAAAAAAGGGAATGAAACCATATTAAATGAAATATCAAAACTCATATGATGTATCCCTATCGAAAACCTACCATGACACAACTAGGCTTTGCAACACCAGTCTTAGCTATTTCCATTAGCAATATGAAGACTATCAAGCCATCTTCGAACATGGGCAGATGGGAAGTTAGGGCTTTTTTCAAATGAAGAACCTTCCCATAGATCTAAAAGCATCACTTCTGATGTAGTTTAAGCATACTAACAACTTTTAATAAAAGTAAATCCTAAACCTCAATCGTGATAATGCTATACCATAATAATGTAGGTGCAATTATCTTAATGTAATATAGCTATTGTGAGCTCAACCTGTCAATCCAGGAGGATTGGAGCTACTAGAGAAATCCTATCCTAATTATCTAACCTATTTAAACATTTGGTTGATTAATAAAAATAAAAGAAATAACTAAATAAAATTTTGAAGATAAAGTTATAAGATAAAGTTAGGATCTAGATAATTATTCCTCCGAGACATATTCATATTCATCATTCAATCAATATTTAATATATTCTCCAGATTATCTTAGACTATAGGCCCCCTGAATTAAATTACACTCTCTTTAAAATCCTGTAATTTCTATTCAAATTTACAAATTAAGCAAAAGTTCTCTCTATCTCAAAATATCAACTTAATACATTAATGTGTTATATGGAACCCATTGCTTTTATTAAGTTTGCATCTAATATGGACATCTCATGTAGGCCTATCTCTAGGTCTCCATGCCGGATGAATCACTTATATATTGATCTATCTATATAGCTAATTTCCCAATCTAAACATATGGAATCACATAATTGGAATTGAAGTTTGCATTGACATAATAATCAAAAACTAATCCCACTAATTCAAAAATTGAATCTATGACCAACCTAAAAATTCAACATAAAATCAAATCTATAATGCAATGCTACATCTTAAGGTCCATAAAAATCTAAATCATATAAGAAACTTAGTTCCTAAACATCATAAAACAAAAATGATAATCATAAGAAGGTAAGGGATAAAAAGGCTCATAGTTAAAGTTCTTGAATCTCTTGACTCCTCTACTTATATTTTTGGAAAATCTATTGATCTTTAGTTTTTTACTTTTATGATAACCTTTATACATGCAGAAGTTTTAAATATAAATAAATAAAAAAACCATAAATAAGCAAGACCTAACATGCAATAATGAAATTATAACAATCGCTATGTAGTATAATTATTATAAGTCCAGGTTGACAATCCATCAATACTATGATTACTAGTAAATTCCTATCCTTACTATTTAACCTACTCAAAGGTAATTGATTGATTAATTAATAAAACTAAACAAAATAACTATTGACAAATCCGAAGACATACTCGCAAGTATTAACAAGTAATAATGAAGTTAAGATTTAAGTAGTTAACCCCTCTAGGATGCATGGTTATTCATCATTCAATCTTAATTAAACTTGTTTTAATATTTTCCTAGACCGTTGGTTCCTTAAATTAAATTACACATACTCTTTAGTTATATAATTCTATTCAAAATTGATAAATTAAGAGGAATTACTCTCTATCTTAAGATATCAATTAAATTCATTAACCTGTTCTAAAAAAAGCTATTGTTTTGACTAAGTTCACACATAATTTGGACATTATGTCTAAACCTCTCTCTAGGTCTTCATGCAAGATGCAATTTTTATGGATTGATCTAATTCATACATTTGATTTCTAAATATAAACACAGGTAATCACAACATTATAATTGAAGTTTACATTTGCATAATATTCAAAACAAATAATGTTAACTCCATAAACAAATCCAATATAAATCTAGAAATTCAATATTCAATTAAGAAAACAATGAAAAAACTACATCCTAGAGTTCATAACAACCTAAATCCTACAAGAGAATTAAGTTTCAAATATAAAGAAAACAACAATAATAATCATTAAAAGAGTAGGGATGAAGAAGCTCATGATGAAGGTTACTGAATCTCTTGAATCCTCTATCATTCATGTTGGCAAACCGATCTTGTTCTTCACATTCTTGATGTTTTTACCCCAATCTCTCCTTTAATTTTTCTCTAAATCTCATTAAGATGGCTTAAAATGAACCTTTATGGGGTTGGTGGTAGTTATGGGTGTTCAAGAGACAATATGTTATGAGAAAAGATTAAGCATACGTTAAAAAATCAAATGGGATCAAGTAGAACCACGACCTGGGACTCACCCTGTCCCACCCCATGGTTTTCTCTAGAGAATTTAAATGGCCTAGGCCATAGGTTCTATCCCAACTAGTGGTTTTAAAACTATGTTTTAGATTTTGGCTCCTATTGATTTTTTCATTACAACTTCTTCTTTTCTTATTCTGTTGCCTTGAAATTTTATATGGAGCTCAATAACATGATGTTATTGGTTCCTATAATAGTTTCAAAATGATTTAATCTCTAGAAATACATCTAATTTCTTATAAAAATCCCTTATGCTTGAGTTATTGCTTGTTTTAGCTTCTCTTACTCTTTTCTTGATGCACTCTTAAGGACTTTTCCTATGGCTATGATATTTAATATAGAGCTTTATAACATAATGCTTGTACTCCTACAAACCATAAAAAAGTCATCCAAAGCAACTTAAACAACATCTTATTCAAGAATAAACTATTTATGCATCCAAATTACAAGGAATTAACCTTTGAACCTAAAATAATCATTATGAAAACTTGCTTAAAAGATATACAATAAAGGTTCTATCAATTTATATCCAATCTCCTCCTTCTATATTGCTCCAATCCTTATTAAGACGGCACGAGGATCTTCTTTTAAATTAACCTAAGGGACAACTAAGCTAACATAAAAATTTTGAAACTTTGCAATGGAATTCAAGTTACCTAAAGATTGCCAAATTGAATAATTAGCTAAATATTAGGCTTTAAATGACTTAATTGAGTTATGAAAGGGATTAGAATGTCTAATCTAGGGTCTTTACTTAACAAAGACATTGTTATGGCTCTAATTATGCTACTTCGAAGTTTTGTCATTCATCAATTTTAAGCATTAGGCTCTAATCCTAAAATCTATCTTTTAAGACTAGTATCCTTATGATTAATCAAATTTTTGCCATTCATTGATTAAAATAATGTTTTTTACTAATTTTTCCAATGATTAAAGTAGATTTTTTAGATCTTTAATAATCTAACAACTTCATATCAAATGTCCAATTAAAGAAAAGCTTTAAAAACTTAAAATAAATAAAGATTTTTAACCAATTATGTGTTTAAAACTTAATTAATCTGTTTAAGAAATTTTCCTTAACAAGAAGTCATATGAAAACAACATATCTAACCCAGAAAATCAGATTTAAGCATAACCGCATGCTCTTGCACATATATGAACAAAGAAAATGAAATAAGTGAATTAAAGGGTTTATATTTCCCCAATTGATGTTCTAAAGTGATAAAAGGTCTTTAATCACCTGAACAATGTGTTCTTGCGTATATATGAATAAAGAAAATGAAAGAAGTGAATTAAAGGGTTTAGATTGCACTAATTGATGTTCTAAAGTGATACAAAGCAATTAATCACCTTAACAAACTCCTAGAAATCCTTAACAATTGAAAAATGAAAAAAAAAAGGAGAGATGCAAGAAGCAAGCAAAGAGGAAGAAAAGGAAGAACCACTTTTAAAGGAGGATCGTCATAGGTTGTTCGTTGATCCTATCATAAGTTCGGTGAGACCTATGATGCCTTTTTCTCAGAGGCTTAATAGTAAATGATTGGATTAGTAGTTTTGTAGAATCCTCAAAATTTTTTAGAAATTTTATATTAACATTCCTATTACTGAGGCAGCATAGATGCCTTCTCATGTTAAGATTTTTAAGGAAATTTTAGCCAACAAAAGTAGGCTTAAAGAACATAAAACTGTGAAGTTAAACGAGAAGTGCTCAACTATTTTGATGAAAAATTTACCACTTAAGCTTAAGGATCCAGGGAGTTACACTATCCCTTACACTACTGGTGACTTGTATATAGATAGATCATTGACGAATTTAGATGTAATCGTTAACTTATATCCTTTTGTCTTTAGAATGCTTGAATGAGTGAAGCCCAAACCCACCATAATTTCACTTCAATTAGTAGATCGATCCATTGCTTATCTGAGGGGAGTCTTTACGGACATGCTCATGAAAGTGGATGAGTTCATATTTCTAGTAGACTTCTTAGTCCTTGATAGAGAGGAGGAAAAAGGCATCCCAATCATCTTTAGGATACCTTTTTTGGTTACGATAAAGACCATCAGCAATGTGTAACATCTCATCTGAATAATTCAAGATGAAGAGATAGCTTCTGATGTGTTTGACATCATGAAACATCTTTCCACTCCTGATTATTGTAACTTTATTGACATATTCTCTCTTGATACTGATCATTCTTCTATTGTTTGTGTGGGATTGTTGAAGGAAGAAGAGTAAGGTGTATTTGAAGATGTTAGAGAGGGGAGTTAAGAGGATCTAGGATTACATGGATTTGGTGTCGATCATGAATGTTTAACATAATATTAGGCTTATGAGCCTCTTTAGATACTATTTAAGACACTGTATAAGCCTTCAATTGAAGAACCTCCTATTCTTGAACTTGAACCCTTGTTGAGTCATTTGAAGTATGCGTTTTTACAACCATCTGAGCACTTAATAGTTATAATTCTTTTGTTTTGGAGATATCATGGAGGACAACCTTTTGCGGGTACTTCAAGACCATAAAGAAACCATTGGATGGGTGATTGTGTATATAAAAGGAAGTAGCCCTTCCTTCTAAACTCATTACATTTTCATGGAGTATGGTAGCAAGGAATTAGTTCAGCCCCTCATACCACTCAACCCACACATGAAGGATGTGGTTAAGGATGAGGTAGTCAAGCTTCTAGATGTAGGTATTATCTACCCTAATTTTAATTCTATTTGTGTGAGTCTTGTCTAAGTGGTGCCTAAAAAAAGAGATGCAGCACTGTTAGCCCCCTAAAATTACTCGATTTTAAAAAAATAATTTTGAATTCCCTTTATTTCTTTAGATTACCTTATGTCGTACTTTAAATTATATCATGATTTCACTGTAATGTTCAATTATATAAATTACTAGAATTATTTTTTTGTTTCACTTTTCTTCAAAATGAGAAAAATGAACTGATAGCCATTAGAAAAGTAGCTGGGTGAAAGATGTGCATAAATTATAAGAAATTGAATGATGCCATTTGAAATGGTCGCTTTCCTTTTTCTTTTATTAATAAGATATTTGATAATTTTTCTTAAAAATTGTTTTTATTATATCTTAGATAGATATTTTGGTTATGTGAAGATTTCAATAGCCTTGGAAGATTAGGACAAGACTACTTTTACTTATCCCTATAGTACTTTTTCATATAGATGAATGTTTTAGTTTGTGTAATGCTCCAACTCTATTTAAAAAATGTATGATGACTATCTTTTTATTTTACATGATTGAAACTTGCATTGAAATTTTCATGGTTGACTTCTCAATATTTGGTATTTCTTTTGATGCATGCTTAGAAAAATTATACGAAGTCATAACAAGATGTGAAGAGACCCATTTAATGCTTAACTAAGAAAAATGTCAATTCATTGTTTAGGAATACATTGTTCTAGGTCACAAGATATCTAGCTAGGGCATAGTTAAGAAACTTCTTCCACCAAATGATGTTAAAGCCATTAGAAGATTCTTAAGGGATGTCGGTTTTTATCATCCTTTAACTAAGCTATATAAGAAAGATGTTGTATTTCATTTTAATGATATTTACATAACTTCTTTTAATTTGATAAGGGAAAAATTTATGACTGTTTTGATACTTATATCTTCTGATGGGCCTCTTCCTTTTGAAATAATGTGTGATCTAAGTAAATTTTCAGTAGGGGTTGTGTTGAACCAAAGACCAGGCAAGGTATTTCACCCTATTTACTATGCAAGTAGCACCTTACATAGTGTACAATGTCATTACACTACTATTAAAAAAGAGATGTTGGAAATAGTATTTTCTTTTGACAAGTTTAGGCCTTGCTTGGTTTTTTCCAAAGTAGTTGTTTATACTAAATATGAAGCTTTAAAAGTAATTGATGACAAACTAGATGGAAAAAAAAAGACTAATTTTTACTTTTCAAGGAATTTGATAATGAGTTTAAAGATTAAAAAGGGTCTAAAAAATTCGTGACTGGCCACTTGTCAAGACTGGATAAACTAATTAGGGAGAGCAGAAAGAATAAGGAAATTAAGGATTTCTTTGTTAATAAGTAGCTCATCACTATGATAGCCACTCCATGGTTTGCTAACTATGTTACCTATCATGCTGGTAACAGCCTTCCTCTTGATTTTTCATATCATCAAAATAAGAAATTTTTTACGGAGGTAAAAAATTATTTATGGAATGACCCTTTGCTATACAAGATTTGTGTTGAGGGGATAGTTAGACGATTTGTTCATGAAGAGGAAATGTCCTCTATTTTTTTATCAGTGTCATTTTAAAGAGGCTTAGAGGTATTATAGGGCATCTAAGATAACATATAATGTTTTAAAGTGTAGTTTCTATTAGCTCGTCTTATTCAGAGATGAATATTGATTTTTCAAATCTTATGATAGGCATTAAAGCGTGGGCAACATATCTAGGAAACATGCCATTCCATTGACTAATATTATGGTTTGTGAAGTTTTTTATGATTGGAATATTGACTCCATAAGAGCATTCTCTAAGCCATATTTTAATCAATATGTTTTGTCTATAGTAGATTATGTTAGAAAATGGGTGGAAGTAAAAGCATTGCCTATAAATGAGGCTAGAGGTGTTTTTAGGTTCTTAAGAAGAAACATTTCTAGTCATTGTAGGACACATAGAGCCATTATTAGTGACTGGGGTTCACATTTTTACAATAAACATTTTGTTACTTTATTGTCTTCTAGGGTGACCCATATGGTTTCTATGTTGTACCATGTTGCATTTTAAACAAAAACAAAGTAGATCTAAATCAAACCTAGACAAAAAATGGCAAGAATACATTGTCAACAAGTAGTATAAAGTGCAGTAAACCGAGTATTCTATCCAAGAGACCAAAGTATGAAAATATCAATTTAAACAATGCGTAATTTACTTAGAGAACTAAGATTTGATTGATGTGAATAGAATTTTAAAAACTAAAGAAAAGAAAATTGATAAAAAAAATTCAGCCCAACAATGTTTAATGATTAGGAAGCTAAAATTAATAATTGGCTAAAGTTTCAAATTTCATTAGGTTGATCACTTAAAACGTGTGGTGATTTGAATTAGGACCTACTTAACGCAATCAAGATATTACTAATGATCATAGAAATATCTTAACTCTTTTAAACTTAAATTACAAACTTGGTTCGTAAATAATTTGGAATAAAGGACATAAAAATGAAGAATTATAAATCTAAGCTTGTTAAACTTAGGAATTCTCATACAAGACTCTAAGGCTTGGTCCACTTTTAAATTAAAATATGTAGCATAATTAATTTTCCAATCGTTAAAACCCAATGTTCATGGAATTCTAATTACCTAATGTTCCAACCTAGGTGGTTAAGATAAATTGGATGAAGTAAACACTCAATTGATGTAAAATAACATCCACCACAACTGTTCTCATCTTAATTACTCTCCTAAGCTCAAGTAAAGTCCATTACTCACACATATTAATTAATTGAAACAAAGAATAAATAAAATAAAGCATTTTCATTGAATAATATATATATAGAGTAAAAATAAGTGGAAAAATGAAAAAAAATTAAGCACAAAGATGGTCACTCCCTGTTATAATCTGTAGATTCCTTTTACTTGAATGCTCCTTCAAATCCAAATCACTATCAAAATTGGATTAAAAAGAAAACAAGGAATAACTGGAAAAGAAAAATTTATTCCTATTAATGTTCTATTGAATCTAATCAATTCTTCCCTATTTGGGGTGACAAAAATTAAGTTTATATACCCCTTTATGTGTCTGCTAGGGTCTGGAGAGCTTAATGGAGCAATTTGAAGTTGTTTGACCTTAAAACCTTCAAATATGATGGGTACACTGACCTAAATGGCCCTATCTTATTGGTTAAATGGTGTCACATGAGTACCACAATGTAAGTCCCATCGTAATAGTAAAACGACGTTCTAACTAGAAATTAAACAGCATCGTTCAAGTTTGCAAGTACTGCTGTTTAATAATCTTTTATGCATAATTTCAGCTATGTTTTACTCCAAGTCTCTCATAATTCCTGCAATATGCTCCAAAATCAATATACACCTAAAATCATCTATAATAGCTCTCAATTAGAGTAGTTTATGCATAAAAAATTGTAAAATGATCGTATATCATACATAAAAATCAATGTAGTTTTAACTGTTAATAAGACCCCACACTTGAATTGTTGTTTGTTCCCAATAAACCAACCTAGGCACTCAAAAGAACATCTTTTAAGAATGATTAAAGGTTAACTGAACATCACAAAATAACTTATGCTATCAAATTTAGTCAATATCATCCAATTCAAGGTTGACCATGGATGCGCACATATGGTCATTATACATAGAAAAATTAACTCCTTAAGCATATTACTAAATATCTAGAAAGTCACAAAGATCATCATACAAGCCTTTCATAGGTTTATTATTTAGCTCAAATCCTTATTTCACTTATTCAACCATTAAACATCCTCTAATAGTGCTATGCAACCAATCATTCATGTTGTATTACGATTTTACTCAATTTACCTCACTCCTTCTTCAACTTAAATAACAAAAATCAATCTTATATATAGAATGAACATAGATATAGCAAAAACACAATCAAAAACTTTTTTAATTGAGCATTTTAGGTTTGGTTGGGAGGTCACATAGTCTTTTTACACAAAAGGGAACACCTTGTCATCAATGCCCCTGGTGGCTCAATCAAGCCACCTAATACCAATTAGTTACTAGCACTATTCATTAACTTCGATCTTTTTATGGTATAAAGCTCGTGGAGTGAATTATTACTCATTTATTTAGTTTTTCATATGCTCAAAAAAAGGTGAATTCTACACATAAAACATCATAATGATCATAAAGTATTCATTTTATAAAGTCATGATGTAAGCCAAATATCCTTGTTTATCAATATTCATAACAAATGGCATAGATTTTTTGAACTCACTTAAATAATTGAATGCACTGTATATATCTTAAGTTCTATTCCAGGTGCACACAAAATTCTAGATAAAGCTTCTTTTAACTTACCATTATGAAAAAGGAGTCAATTCCACCATATTTTCACAACCATAATTAAGAAAAACCATGATCAAATAAGAATTAGTCCATATTAACCATACTAGTCGCATGGATCTCATCAAGATATATCAGTTAACATTTAATCAACCTCAATAGATTTTCAATAGGATGTTTAAGTTAGATACAAAAAGGTTTGCAAAAATCCAAGTGTGTATCTCTCAGAGTAATGATCATCTCATCCCCCCCCACCCCACTTCATTTGAACATTGTCACTAATTCTTATGATATTAAAAGAAAGTACATTAGAAAGAAAGAGAACATAAACTCCCCAGAGAAAAAAGATCCAACAACACTTGTGCAGCCATATGAATGCAACCTATAAAAGAACTCAGAACAACTAGAGAAAGGAAAAGCATCAAATGAAAAAAAATAATGCGAATAAAACTAAAAACTGAAACTAAATCCTATGCCTTATGAAAACACAACATAGAAAATCAAATAAGAGAGGAGGAAGACTCTAGAAAGAAGAGCATCTCACCTAGAGCTTACTACATCTTGGACAAGTATATCTTAGCTATTTGGCCATTTACATTAAAAGGGATTTCATTTTCTCTTCTTACCTTCAAAACCTAAAATAGGAAAACGTTTGTTACCTCAAATAGATCAATCCACTGTAACTTAAACTTCCCTGAAAAAAGACAAAGACAAGAGTTTTAAATCAATACCTAATTTCCCACTTTAAAGTCTTTTTGTAAGAGCTTTTTATCAAGCCATCTCTTTACTTTCTCCTTATACAGCTTAGAATTATGGTAGGCTTTAGACTTAAACTTATGAAGCTCATGAAACGACATAAGTCTCTTGGTACTTGAACAAAATAAATAAAAGTTAAGAAATTTGGTGACCTAATATGACAATGCTCTAACTTAACAAGAATATGAAAAGACTTTTCATAAACTATTTTGAATGGTGACATTCCTATAGGTGATTTAAATGCAGTTCTATATTCCTAAATTACATCATCTAACTTTAATGACCAATCCTACCTAAAACCATTAATGGTCTTTTCTAAAAAAAATTTTAGTTCTCGTTTAGAGACCTTATCCTACCCACTAGTTTGGGGGTAGTATGCTGTAGTAACCTTGTGGCTCACTCCGTATTTAGCCAAAAATGAATCAAACAATTTGTTACAAAAATGGGACCCCTTATCACTAATAATTTCCCTAGGTTTTCCATAAAGTATGAAAATGTTCCTTTTTAAGAATCTAACGACACCTTTAGCCTCATTCATGGGTAATGCTTTCGCCTTAACCCATTTATTAATTCAATCAATAATAACTAAAATGTATTAATTGGAATATGATTTAAGTAACGATCCCATGAAGACAATACCTTAAACATTAAAAACATCACAAACTAGAATATTAGTTAAAGGCATATCATGTTTCCTAGTTATATTTCCAACCCTTTGGAACCTATCACAAGGCTTGAAAATTGCATATGCATCCCTAAATAAGGGGGGCCAATAGAAACCACACTTTAAGACATTATACACTACCCTTAAAGCCCCATAATGTTCCCCAACCTCTATAGAATGATAATGATGTAATATGGAGGACATTTCCTCTTAAAAAATGTAACACCTAACTATCTTATCCATACAAATATTGGAAAGGGTCATCACACAGATAGTGTTTTACCTCGGTAAGAATTTATTCTTTTGAGAGTGAGAAAAGTTAGGGGGAAGGATATTATTAGTAAGGTAGTTAACGTAGTCAGTAAACCAAGGACTAATTATCATAACCATGAGATGCTCTTCAGGAAAAGTCTCCTTGATATCCTTGTATTTTACACTCTTCATGGCTTACCCTTTAAAAGTATTTAGTTATGAAGTTCTCAACCCCATTATTATCCTTTAATTAGATTTCAAATTCTTGAAAAAGCAAAACCCAACAAATCATCCTTGTTTTTTCCATCTAGTTTTGTTATCAAGTACTTTAGAGCTGCATGGTCAGTATAAATAATGACTTTAAACAAAACAAAATACAATTTAAACTTATCAAAAGTAAACAAAACTACCAACATCTCTTTTTTAATGGTAGTGTAGTGGCATTGTTCATTTTTTATGGTTTTACTTACATAATAAATAGGATGAAAAAACTTATCTTATCATTGACCTAACATAACCCATACTCAAAATCACTCACATCAGACATTAGTTCAAAATGAAAAGACCAATAAGAAGATACAAGTATAGGAGTAGTCATAAATTTTTCATTTAATGAATGAAAGGATGTCATTCAATCATCATCAAAACCACACACAACATCTTTTTCAACAAATTCAGTTAAAGGCCTAGCAATTTTTTAGAAATTTTTGATGAAATGGTGATAAAAACTAACATGGCCTAGGAAAATCCTATTATATTTTATATTTTTAAGTGGAGAAATCTTCTTAATGACATCAGTCTTATCTAGGTGTATCTTAATGCCTTGCTAGATATCTTATGATCTAGAACATTAAAATCCTTGACCATGAAATGAAGTTTTTCCTAATTGAGCACTGAATGAGTCTCTTCACATCTGATTAGGAATTTCTCTAAGTTATTGTTGTTCATTGGTTAAATGTTTAAAAATGGGAGTTCTTTAAACTAATTTTACTTTAAAAACCAAAATGAGATTAAGCGAAAACCAACGTGACGAAAGGGAAGTGCACCTATTGAACAAATAATAAAGTGGAGTAAGTTTTAGACTTTGAATGTTGAACCCAATGGGAAAATTTTTTGGAATTCTTAATTTAATTACCAGATTAATTAGATTAAAATTATCTAGGAAATTCTAAAGTAATTGATTAAAAGATGAAAAGATAAAATTAAAGAACTATCTTAGTTATTCTTTAAACCTTTGTAAAATTGAGTTATAAAATGATTTATAAAATTATTAAAAATGGTAAATTTGTGGAATCCAGCTTTGGATAAGTGATTAATGAATTAAATGAGCTTAAAAACACATTCAAAGGCAGATTACAACTCCTTCACAAATTTAAGACAAAGCTATGCTGAAGACTTATGCCTTTTCTCCATTTAACTTAGTTTAAAGTTTGGTTATGCTTTAAATCTAGCCAATGGGCTTTAATTTCAAGAAGGTGAGTTCTGGAAAATTAATTCCAGAACTCTAACTTTCACAAATAATCCAGGTTTGGTCATGCAAGGATTGATTTATGTTGTTTATTGATCTTTCCAACAATCTAGGTAATTTCTCAGATCCTAGATTATCTTTACTCTAATCTTAGTTGATTAGGCCAAAATAAGACCTTATTACATGCATTCAAACCCTCCTAAAACATTAAAACACAAATCTGAAGCTGGAAAATGGATTTAAGCACACATGATTATCAAAACATACATAACATGCATCTTAAGCCACATACTTTGATAGATCTCTAAATATAGGCTAAATAAAGTAGTCAAGAAGTTACAAAACATGTTTAGAACCCTTCTAGACAAGTCTTGTACTCCTTAACTTGATCTAGACATCAACATAGCCTTGAATCTGCAAGATCTAGAAAGAATATCAAAGAATATGCAATGATATACACATAAGAACATGAACTTTGATTTAATCTGAAAAACAAGAGAAAACAGATGATGATCTTAGTTAGAAAAACCCCTATGATGGTTTAGAAAGTCATATATATGTCTTACCTTCAATCTCCAACAAACAGGAACTTAAAATATACTCTAAAACTCGAATTACAAGTGTTTGAAGCCTAAACTATCAAATAAAAGGTAAGAGGAAGCAAGAGCTTCTCTAACTAGGAGTTAGATCTGAAGTCTCTAGGTTTGATACATGTGTTTTGTGTTGTCTTGGCTGTATTTAGGCTCTGGAGGCTCCCTTCATGAGCTAGCAGACAAGTGGATTAATTGCAGACTCGTCCGGTTTGAATTTCTTAAGATTTGGAGCTGAAATTGTTGACTCTAGAGTACAATGACATCCTGCAACGGCACCCTCTCAGGGTGCTGTTATAGCTCGAATTCTGGACACTATAATGAAACCTTGATCATCAGACAACGACACCCTTTCATGGTACCATTAATGGTCAGAATCAAGAGGTGCTCTTCAAGTTTTTAATCCAATCTTCATCATTGAGCTCCATTCTGCAATTCAAACATAATAAGGCATTAATTAAATAATGAAACACTAAATAATGGGTTATAATTCAACAAATTAACCATGAAAATCATATCAATTAGACCCCTATCAGTTATCAAAACATGCATCAAATAAAGTATCAAACATATAGAAGTCATCCATAAAAATCTCAATGCAAGTTTCAAGCATGTCATAGAAAATAGCCATCATTCATCTTTGAAATGCCCTTGGAGCATTACTGTTAGGGGTCAATTCGATAGATTTTTAATGGTTAATTTGTTGAATTATGACGCCTATTTCAGTGCTTTATTGTTAAATTTATGTGTTATTATATTTAATTTGCAATATGAAGATTAGACCAAAAACTTGAAGAATTCCTCTTATTGTTTTCCATTAACGGCTCCCTGGTAGGGCGTTAATGGAAGAACAGGGGGTCGTTTAAGGGTGCAGTATTCTAGCATTAGCGATGCCTTCTCAGGGTGTCATTGATTGTAGCAGTCAACAATTTTAGCTTCAAATCTCCAAGGTGGTAGCTCTGGCATGTCCCTAATTAATTGCACTTTTTGCTAGCACATGTGAGAGGAGTTGGCAACTGTAAAAAAAAAACACAACATAAACTCAAAGAATTAGAGAGAGATCAAATCTTCCAATAGTTAGAGAGAATTGTCCTTCTCTCTTCTTAGTTCTTTAGCTTCAAACACTTTGTTGTTTGAATTTTTATGATGTTTTTGTATTTTTGAGCATCTAAGCTTAGGGTATAAACATAGTTCTAAGTTTATAACTCACATTCAGGGGGTTTCTAACTCAGATTACTTATTGTTGTGCTCTTATTTTTAGATTATTCAAAGTAATTTTTCTTATGCTTATAACCTTGTATGTGCTTTTATTTTTCTGCAGGTTTCATTGAAATTAAAAGTTTTTATTGCAATCTAGATCAATTTAGGAGTTACAAGACATTTCCAAAAGTTCTACAAACCTGTTTTGTACACTCTAAACTTATTATTGCATTCTATTTTTATTGATCTATCAAGATATGTTATATAAGTTGTATGTTTTGTATGTCTTCATCAATATGTGAGGCTAAATCATTTTATTTGCTAAGGATTAATGTTTGTATGATTTAAAAGATCTTAAAGGCATGTTAAAGGTTCTGTATTTTGTTTATTGAAGGTTTAAATGAACTGATTTTTGGCTAGCTACTTAAGATTATTTTTTAAAATAAGTTAAGCATGAGAATTCATTTTAAATTGTTAGAAAAATCAATAAGCAACACGAATTAATCCTTGCATTACCAAAACTGGATTTTTTTTATGAAAGTTAGAGATTTGAGATTAATTTTTTAGAAGTTCCCTTCTTGAAATTAAAGCCCATTAACTTGATTTAAAGCATAACTAAACTTTATACAATATTCAATGGAGAAAAAGTTAAGTCTTAACCATAGCTTTGTTTTAATTTTTTAAAGTAACTTTAATCAGACCTTAGATGTGTTTAAAGCTCAATTAAACCATCAATCATCTAATCCTTAGCTAATTTACACATTTGGTAATTTTTAGAATTTTTCAAAAGCAATTAAAAATCATTT
>JAOXYD010000005.1:14104439-14131375 GCA_028565735.1 Pinacopodium congolense
TTATTAACCATATTGAACATATGGGCATTATAGATAAGTCCTTATTAGTATATTATACATGTATATATATACATATGTTTCTTTTACTTGAATTGTTCAAACACTTATTAATTCAATTACAATAATGTTTTTGCTCATTTATTTATTATTCACATTATATTGTATACAAGTATTGTTTCTTTGCGATAACAATTACAATATTACTCACTTGAAGTGTGATGAGTTAAGTTGATTATGTGATACATGGAAGGAATCTTATTATATAACTTGTGACTGACATGATCTGATCATCTTAATTCAATTAAGGAGGACTTGATAGATTCAATGTAACGGCGTACACTTAAAGTTTTATTGTTGAATTATCTAGTCGTAACATGAGTCAAGGGGGAGATTGTTATATTAATTAATAAGTGACCCATATAATTTAGAGTTTTGAGTTTAATTAAAGGAGTCCAAGATAATGGTTATTAGGCATTTAAGATATTGAACTCAAATAGGTCCACAG
This sequence comes from Pinacopodium congolense, assembly GCA_028565735.1. Lineage (NCBI taxonomy): Eukaryota > Viridiplantae > Streptophyta > Magnoliopsida > Malpighiales > Erythroxylaceae > Pinacopodium > Pinacopodium congolense. The sequence continues at coordinate 14,104,945 of JAOXYD010000005.1, forward strand.
ACTCATTTCTCTCTCTTTCTAATATGAATTTTGACAGTTTGCGAAATACAATTTTTTTTACAAAGATTGTAAACTCTCTAACTATTAAGAAATGCAGACAAAAGACATAAGGGAATCAACCTTGTAAAAATAAACAATGAATTCAGGTGCATGATTTAATGATTTAATAGTGTAAATCAATATGTGAATTATTCTTTCAATTTTGTTTTTGATATTTCGTGCATCTTAACCTGCCTGGCAGTGTATTGGCTGTTTAGTTGGCTAGATAGCCTCATTTTTAATTCCCGTGTGATGTACATTATTTTGGCCATTTGAAACTTCATTCATTAATTTATTTAATTTCCCAAAAAATCTTGAATAATGATTTCCATTAAAAATGAACCTTTTTTTTTCTTTTTTCTATAGATGAAGTATTGGAAATAAATGACATAATAAAAAATGATGACTTCCTAAATAATATATCTAGTGGTTTCATCTCAAGTAAAGGACGTGGGGAATTAATTAACTGATGGCTTGTCTTATTAATTATTATTTCAATAAAGTTCCACATTTCCTACTGTTTTCATGACATTTGTATAAGCGGCAGGTAAGGGAATAGATTCCCTCAAAGATAGAAGCCTACCCGAAAGTTTACAACAGAAAGAAAACGAAAGGCGTCTGAAGTCCAGGAACGAAGCCATTACCAACTATGTGATTTGAGTTTATTAATTTATTTTACTTAATTAGGCACGTGGTTTTTGTAACTATACATTAAATTGTATAAATTGATGAAAAAGGAATTCACTTTTCTTTTCTCATTTTTTTCCAAATATTTTTTTTCTTCACAACTTGACACTTTCTAAAAGAATATCCCACTTAGTTATTATTAGTTAATGTTATAGCTCATATTGTTTTCAACTATGAATTACCAGTATCGTAATTGAAAATTTTAATAGAATAGGACAACAATTTTTGGTGCAATATTACCCATTTTGTAGATGTTACTATATATGAAAAAAAAAAAAAAGATTCAACTTGCATTCATTAGAAGAGATTCATAAAATTAAATTAAAAATAAATAAATGTTTTTAAAGTTATGAACGTAAAATTTTAATAGGATATATTTTTACAAGTTTCAGAGTTTCTGTACACCATAGTTAGATTGCTTAAATCCCGTGATAAACATTTTACTGAAAAGCATAATATTAAATTTATCTGAAAAATAATAGGATAACATTTCCAGTTAATTAGGTGATATTTTTCCTCCCAGGCTTCACCTAAATGATGCGATGTGGCAAATCAACTGCATCCATCTACGAGACAATGTAACACTATATATCTAAGAGAACAAGTATTTCTTGGATTCAGAAGACGTAACTGTAATTTCCACACATTCAAATTACGTTGCATGGATATAGTTGGGAAGAAACGGACAAACACGAAGGATTTCAACGGTCAAATGCTGCAATCCAGTTACTTCAAGTTCTTTTTTTAGCTCTTTTAAAAAAAAAAAAACTTTTTTATCTTTACTTATTAATTTTCGTTGATTTCTCAGTAATTTTCTATAGTTCAATACGTTTGAAAATATATCATAATTTATTAAATAGACAGCTCATTGTTTTTATTATTTTTTAATTTTTTACAAAAATTGACATACGATGTAGTTTAAAATATGTTTTGGTCATTTCTATGCAAAAATTCTCAAAATTAATAGAATAAACTGCATGCATTAATTTAACAAATTATAATAATTTTGTAACACTAAATTATATAAATTTGTTTTACAAATGAGTTAAATTATAAAGGAATTGCATTTTCATTTTTTGTACATTAAGCCATGATCACAATTTGATTGGGTCCATCTCAAAAGATCAAATAATTGTAATATTAAAATTGAGTATGTTTAGTTAAGTTGTGAGTTTTAATTTTTTGTTGTGATTATTATATTTTTGTATTGGGTATTGTATTTTTTTTTCGATTTTTGTGTTTTATTAGTATATTTTCTTTATCGATTTTTATATTTAAAAAATAGGAAATAAAAATCAAAAACTAAAATAAAACTAAACAAGCTCTAATCCAAACTTATAATTTTTCAAAAAAAAAAATGTTGCATGCTTATAGTTGTGAGGGATGTAGAATTAATTTATATATTGATACACATATAATTAAATAGTAATCCGCATGGCAGGCCAAGTTGCATATTAATTTAATTATTTCATTAATATAGTTAAAATAATTTAAAATCTTACAATCAAAGTAGTGATTCTTACTCTCATGAATTAGATTAAACCAATATAAAATTTGAGATAATAATTATTCGTTCGATGCAATATCTCTTACCATTCACGGGGTTTCAGTCAACCGCTAAAAAGAGGTATTCCCATCTAACTTCACCAACTACTCAGCATGCATGCTAACAGTCATTAGCCACATCTTTTTCTGCTGTCATTATTAGAAACATTCGTTCGAGCCTATAACGAATGTAATGCATAAATAAAGAAAAACAGATGTGAAAAAGTAGAAACTAGTTGCAAAATTAAAGTATAAAAAGAACAAAACCGCAACTAAAAATAATCTAAAACATATCTATTGCACATGACAATTTAATTTTAAATTGAAAAAAATAGAAATGATTTCCAGAACAACAAAAATTGAAGCAGACATGTCCTAACTACAAAACGTGACATGACAACGACAATAGCAGTCAAATTCCATATACAAATAAAATACCAATTTTCATAAAGCATCATAGGCTATTGAACTATAAACTTTTCAAAATTAAAGCTATAGATTCTTTTCTTCGTCAACCTAGAATTCATATAAGTAGGATGATGTTTTTCCTCGGAGTATTTAGGACTTGGGCACTAAACATTTGTATTACGTTATAAGTTTTTGAAAGTTCATCGAGTCTCCTTTTAATATTAGTGGTTGGAATTAGGCTATTTATTGAGAAAACATCAAGTCAAATTCCAAATAAAGTCGTATATAAATAATATACTGCATCAAGAATTTCAAGTTATTGAATTATAAATTTTGGGTATTATATACACATTACAATATATATATATATATATATATTGGTAAACAGTTTTACTTGTGGAATTTTGCATCTTTGACAAAAAGCTATGTGAAGAAATGATCGACACGTACCTTTAAATTATTTAAGATGAGAATTACTCTTGAGAAGACATGCTCACGTTCCATTGCAGAAGAGCTATTCTTACTGGAGGATCTGTTTTTCCTGTACACACAGAAAGAGAAACATGAATATTACCATTACCCTTTTGTCTTCTTACGTGCTAGCTCTTATTAAGGCGGGCATTATCACGGTCCTTTAAATCGATAGGCATAAAATCTCTATCAGAAATCAGTTACGAGGGGAGGACTTGATCTGTTCAATTGCCTCTGTGCTCTCTTCTCTTTTCATTTTCCTGAAGTTTTGTTCATCATTCCCTCGAGGTATGTATATTAATCTCCAACAACTGTACTATATCCCAAAATTCATTGAAAGTATTTACTTCTTTTTCAATTAAGCAGTACAAAAATAGCGCTCGAAGCATTCAAGTGCACAAAAAACAAGCACCTGAAAAGCCTTACAACAGGAAAGCCGGTGATCTGAGAGCCAATTTTGATGCAGTCCAAGCAATACAATCCCAAGTTGTAAGCATCTACGCCTTAAAAGATAGCTGTGCGTTGTACATATGTAGTATTATTTTAACCACGTGAATAGGGTGAATTGAATAGATAATACTAAACTATACATTAAGTTACTACTTTATCAAACTGTAAGTCTCGTAAACTCTGCTTCTTTTGTCTTATTATATTTTCGATCATATGGATTCATGTGTAACTACTTGTACTCTAAAATACAATTTAGCGGGACAATATAAACATATGTATAGAAAAAAACAAACTGGCGAATTTCAAGAAATTGAAAAAAAAAACGTGTTGAATTGCCATCAAAATTGGTATAAGGTTTTGACTAGAAGTTGGGCACCACTAATTCAAGAGCTAGTGCAGTTGATCTAGTTAGCAATTGACATTGGCTATAAATAAGGTTTCGCCATCCACCAACAATTCGTGTGTGATAAACTTAACCACGCTCACACACTCACAGAAGCTATAGCTTTAAATAGTTATAGCTGGAGACATGGGAAGGAGGCCTTGCTGTGTCAAAGAAGGACTCAACAAAGGAGCTTGGACAGAACATGAAGACAGAACTCTCATTGACTATATCAACCTCCATGGTGAAGGCAAATGGAGAGACGTTCCCCAAAGGGCTGGTATGTACTTTGCACTACCTATCCATTGTTGTAATCCTTATAACGGGTATGCACATATGTGTATTCATAGGGTTGAAGCGATGTGGGAAAAGTTGTAGACTTCGATGGATGAATTATCTGAGACCAGACATTAAGAGAGGCAACATTTCTCGGGACGAAGAAGAACTCATCATCAAACTCCATAAACTCCTTGGTAATAGGTAAGGCACATTGCTTAGAATCCTAATTATGATATATTTTCAAGTAAAAACCCCCAAAAAACTAGGCATGCTTTCCAGTGTTCCATAGCTAATGCATCATTAATAGTTCGATTCATACAGAATATGATGAACTCATGTACGGTGAAAAGTCGTAATTAGTTTTGTTTTACATCAAAGATATAATGTGTTTGTTACTTAACATTAGTATTTAGATATCCTACGAACCCAACATTTTGGGTTCCTTGAATAAAAATAAAAGTTTTGTTTCATTCAGGTGGTCGCTTATTGCTGGGAGGTTACCTGGTCGAACTGACAATGAGATTAAGAATTACTGGAATACAAATCTGAGCAAAAGAGTTCATCAATATGCTACTCATCAAGGTTTCCCTGAACAAGCGCGGAGTTCGGAAGAGAATAATAAGGGCATCCAAAATGTCTCAAACCTGGAGTCTGAGGAATTAGTAGAATCACACAAAGCAATACGAACCAAGGCAGTGCGATTGAGAAGGGTTCAAAGACTCCATAATGCAAACGATAACGCCAAGAAAATAGAAAATGATCTTCAAAACCCAAGCTCATGGTCGCCGGTGGATGACAATCCATTTGATTTTCCAGAGTTTAACGTTAATGATTTGCTTTTCTTTGAAACTCTGAGCTCAGAGTTCAACCTAAGGAAAGAGATGAATGAGAATCGTGCCAAACTGATTGATGGAGATGGTGACCAAAATGACTGCAGTAACGAGCCGTTTTCAGGTTTAGAAGAGGAAGAAGCCAAGGTCAACATCGTGACTAGTGATACGAAGCTACCAGAAAATCAGTTTGAAAGAATAGAAAATGCCTTCAATCTCGATGCTTTAGAAACTTTTCTTTGCTCTGAAGAGTGGAAATGTTAAGGCTCTCTGATGGCAATCAATGGCTCTTAATGGAGACTGAATTTGCCTTCAACAGACGAATAACTATGCTCTATAGTACTTGTATCTCTCTTTAATGCTGTTTACTACTATTATTGTTATTAAAATTACTCGGTTTAAGATTTATATTTTCGAAAGAATTCTTGGAATAAGATTCACGAAAAATAGGTGAGCTATGCCAGTCCAGCAACGGAAACCAAAAGTTGATAATTGCCGTTTGCAACATATATAGTTCTAAGATTAGTTCACCTAAAAAAATTCTTTTCTTAGTTTGATGATTGTTGAAGCTGTCCAATTAGTCTAGACTTAATTGTCTAATAGAGGGATTAGGTGTAAAGGAAACGTAGCTTAGCTTAGAACTGCTTCTGTTTCGAATATATGCTATTTAATCTTTTTGTTGTTTATTTAGCCGAACCAGAAGAAGTAGCCTACAGAAGCATGATTTGATGGTAACCTTCTTCCATGCTATTGTAACTTCCTTTTTAGCTTTCTTATCTTCTTTAGGATTCAAAACAATACAAAATGTGGAGCTTAAAGTTTGATGGCTTGCCATTTGTTCTTTAAGTTCTTTAATGAGTTGAACGAAGTTTGAAAGAGCATTAAGTATAGATCTCTCTCTCTCTCTCTCCCCTTCTTCTTCGTTATATCCGTTTTTGTCAACAGCCTCCTCACCCCTTTATTATTATTATTATTTTCCTAACGTCTCTTTTTTCTCTTCCCGCCTCTCTTCCTTCACCCTTTTTCCAAGTTGCCGTGCCTGTTGCCCCTCAGTCCTCCCGGCAAAAGCTACCTCCGCTTCACCCTTTCGCAATTGAATTTGATTTGAAACATATAATAATGAATTACGCTAACCTACTTCTTGTAAATCTTTCTTTTTTCATAAATTTGTTAATCCATGTCGTTCAATCGTTTAGTCTATAATAATATTCACAAGTTTATACTTTTTAGAAAATTTAAATTTAATTTGAAAATGATAATGAAAATAGTGATAGCTATTTTTTATTTTTCTTTCTTTTATATGAAAATATAATACTTTTCATATTTTTAGACATTTCAATATTATGACTAATGTCAAATTTTAATTATAATTACAAAATAATCTTAATAACATCAAATATTACATATTAATTCTTGAAGTTTTTAAAACTTCTTTATTAAGTTCAATTGAATTAATAATTTTTTTTACTTGTAAACCTTTTATATGTGACATATTAGGTTTCCAATATTTTTGCAATGATTATAAATTATAATTATAATTCATAATTACGTTTAGATCAAATTCCTTTTAATTTATCTTTAATTCTCTAATTAAATAATATATAATTGTAAATCATGATTGATGTCTATAATATATCATAACCACCTAAATATTAGGAATGTCAAAATAGTTTAATTTAATTTATCCATACATAGTTATATTGTATAATTAAATCTTTTCTTCATCGTATGTTCTAATTGAAATTAGAGTATAGAATTAGGGTCTACTCTAAATAATCCAATCATATTCGTTCTTACTAATTAGTAAATTATTTATAATTGATATTTGAAAAACAAAATTTTCAAATTTCAATTCATTGTAATTAGATATTCTTAAACCACTACTAACTAAGAACAACAAAACATTCTTCCTAATTACTTTAAGTTAAAAAATTATTTATTGATTCATTTAACTATTTACATATAGTTCATAATATATCCAATTACTACCAATTGAACTACACTAAAGAATAGTTCATAAATAATATCAAAATATAGTAATTCCTATATGAAATGACTTGATAATCTTAAGTTTAAGAATCAATTATACAATTATCATAATAAGATAATCTACAGACACACAAGTAATGTTTTATTCAATTTTCTCATAATCGAGTCAATTCAATGAATTTATTCTCTAATAAGTACCGAAATATTTGTTTAAATGTCTCTATATTTTAATATATGAGATCGATTACTTGTTTTATAAGAAAGAAACATAACATGTGCTAGTCTAATAATTCCATCAATACCTTGTCTTAATGAAACTACAACTAGGAATATTTTATGAATAATACAATAATGCAATTCAAATATCATAATTATAATCACATTATAATTTTCAATTACATAATAATTATTCTTGGAATTTTATCTTTATGATTAACAATTAAAATATAATTAACAAAACACATAAATATAAAGAAAGAATTTATTAAATAAATGTATAATATCATACATGTACTTTTAGAATCAACTTATTGGCTGCAAGAGTATAAACTAACAAGAACTTGTTTCTTATAAGTAATGCATGAACCTTGTGAAAAAATCACCTAGTCTTAAGTTAGGTATGAGAACCCCAATTTAAAACTCGAATTTATAAAGCCATTTTTTCCTAGTGGAGAGATGGTGTTCTCTTACCCCTTAGAGTTCTTGAAGTTCAAATGGCAAATCCATTCTAGTTAGCATCTTCTTAGACAAGATGCCTTTTTTTTTTCAGTAACAAAAAATGATCATGTTAAACTAGAGAAAATATGGCCTCAAAAAAATTTTCAATAATGAAGCAAACCTCTAGTTCTTTAATATAAATAGTTCTTTTGAGATGAACACAATCTTATAGATAGGTCAACAAAATCTTATAGACGGGCCATGACATTAGAAGGAGAGTATTTTATAAGATTTTAGTAGGTGACTTGAAATGTTTTCAACCCTGATGTCAAATTATCTAATTTTTATGTATATTTGACGAAAATGTAGGTTCATGCTTAAAATTAAAGTTATAAGTGAAAAAGACAAAGTATGGATGTTTTTTCAGAATATCAACATAGGTCTTTAATAGCTTCATTGATTTCTCATTTATACCACCACTATAATCAATTTACAAGAACAACGCAACCTTTTAACATCATCATTGTAGGGAGAGCAAACATTGTTGAAGGTCACTTTGTAGAAAAAAGCATAACTTAGGTTATAAAAGGTGCCGTTAATAAGTGATTTCAAGGGCCATTGTAGTCTTTAAAGGCATGTTCCACCATGAATTTAAGGGAAAATTTGGACTAACTCTCCCTAAACCGACTTAACCTTAACTTCACTGTGTATAAGCATAATTTAAAAGGTTTTATAGAGACTTTCATATTATTTTTAGGTGGTACTTTTGACATTTTTTAGGCTTTCTTTATAGTTTTCTTTCAATTTTATGTAACAAATATTCAAGAGTAATTTTCAAAGTTTTAAGAACAGATCAAGAGATTGGAGATTGGATTATAGTTTAAAAACTCATTCCAATTATATTCTTAACCTTTAATTTCATTTTTATATTTAAATCTTATTGTATTATTAAATATGTGTTTCATCATGCAATCTTTATGGTTATTACTTCCTATGCATGGCTAAATTATTAAATAGTTAAGGAAAGGTGAGTAGATGAATCAATTGCGTTATATTCTCTAATTTGTGTACTAATCTTTGTTTACATGAGCGCTTAATCATTTATAATAAACTAGTCATCTAAAATAGACTCTTATATAATTAGATATTAGAGAAATATACCATAGGTATTAGAAAAATAAATAAATAATACAATTTAAATTATTGAATTATCAAATATTGATTAATTACATGGATCTTAAGTCCATAAGGAAATTGTAGGTTTAAACTTCCTAAACTTAACCCTATTACCTAAGTTTGTTAAATGACTAAACAAAGGAATAAAACCAAAAGAGATAAGACAATGACTTAACCATAATTCTATCTTAATTTCAAGAAGATATCATAGATTTAGTCCACAATAATTGATAAAATCAATTGATTTATTGAAACCTGAAACCTTAGTTATACATGATATATTGATAAACCTTAATTGCATTATAAGGTCTTTTACATAGATTAAGTAGTTTAGTTAATTTAATAGTTTAAATTAGTAAATTATTTTTATTACATTACTTGTGATAAGTATTCTTGCCTAGTGTTGGTTTTAGGTTAAGATTGTGAAAGAAAAAATAGTTTACGAAGACCATTAAAAAGTTTTTAATGCCTTTGCTGAGATCTTCACTAGTTATACTAGGAAGATATAGGTGTCGATTAGTCTAGAGTGTAATTTATTATTTTTGTTATTTTTTCTATTTTTATTATTTTATGCAATTTTTACTTTTATTTATATCTTTTATTTACCTTATTTGTTTTTTCTTTCATTGTTATTTTTGTTTCTTTCTTTAGTTATTTTTCTTGCTTTAATTAATTAATTCATTATTTTTGTATACATAATGTGGCCAAAAGTGCGAGGAGTTAAGTTTTGATCTGAAACTTGAACATATTGTACATAAATTTAGGAAAGAAACTCAAGTAGGAACTTCTAATAAAGTATAAATGGAAAAAATTAGTGCAAATAATCTTAAGGAATTGAATCACTAGAGATGGAGTAATTTAAGAACATAATAGCACCTAATATTGAGGAACGTAGAGAGTTAACGACGATGAACTTAGCTATAAAAAACTTAATATGCCTTAGGCTAGCATAGTTAAGCCTAAGGTCAATATGAACAACTTTGAGATGCCTCAAAGGATTATTCCATGATTAAGATCTCTTAATTTAAAGGCTCAGTTTTAGAGGATTCAAATACCCATTTAAAAATCTTCCTAGATATTTGCGATCTAATTAGACATGATTGAATTTCAAAATATATGATAAAATTAAAGTTATTCCCTTTCTCCCTTTGTACTTTACAATGAGCTTATAAAGTTATTGCTAATTAAATTTTTTCTACTAACAAAGATAGAAAAGAGGAAAACCAAGATTATATCCTTTATTTAATTAGCAATCATTTGGCATATGGAATCAAGTTGATCTATTCTATGCTAAAGTCACCTCTTCTATCTCTAGTACTATAGATGCTATAATTGGAGGTAACCTAATGAGAAAAACTAGATCAAGCTTACAAAATGATAGAAGAAATGATGACTTATAGCTTCTAATATCATTTTAAGAGACATTTAGAATACCTTATGGAGTTTATGTGATCAATCATACTATAGCCTTGGCAGCCCAAATAGAGATCTTGAATAAGAAGCTGGATAGTCTAGTTGGTAGTAGTGTTATTAGAAGACAAGTTGTGTGAATAATTATAGAGGTCACTCCTACTCATCCTTAGATTTTCAAGTAGGAACCCAAGAGCTTAAATAAGCCTAATATATAGGGAAGACGATAAGGGAATCCATTTTCTAATACTTATAATCCAAAGTAGAGGAATCTTCCAAATTATTTTAGACCAATAGTCAAAACTACCAATACCCAGTACAAGCCAATCCTTAAAGAGTTCTACCACTTGTTTTTAGATATAATACACATTCACAACAAGAGAAGCTTGGTTTTGAGGAGATGGTCACAAAGCACATTCTATCAAATTCAATATAATGAAACTATGATGTAAAACCATAAGTCTTCCATTAGGAATTTATAGACTTAAGTAACCTAAATTTTGCAAATCCTATAAGAGAAGCTACTCTATAAGTTACCTAATATTACTAAGGCCAACATTCGAGAGCACATTAAGGCTATCACCTTATGGAGGGGAAAGGAAATGTAAGATGTAATTGAAAAGAAGAAAGAAGTCGAGCAGATGCATAAGGTGATTATGGTTAATAAAAATAAAGAAAAAGAAATGGCAGAATTTGATAAGGAGAAGCAATCTAGGTTGTTTACTAACCCTAACATGCAACCCTATAAACTTAGGAACCCATACCCTCAAGGACTTATGAGTGCCTACTTTGACAAGCAATTCAGGAAACTTTTATAGGTATCTAAGAAGTTATGTATTCATATCCTATTTGTTGAGACATTTGCAAAAATGTCTTCCTATGCTAAGTTCTTAAAATATATACATTCGAACAAAAAGAAGCTTGGGAAGTATGAGACTATCAAGTTAAATGAGAAGTGCTATGTAATCTTATTAAAGAAATTACTTCCTAAGCTTAAGAACCCAAAAACCTTTCTTATATCGTGTATAACAGGTAACTTGTAAACAGATAGGGCCTTAGTGGCTCTTGAAACAACTATCAATATAATACTCATGTTTATTTTTAAGAAATTCGGATTATAGGAGCCTAAACCTACCACAATTTTCATTACAGTTAAATGATCATCTATCACTTATCTGAGGGTAATCATAGAGGAAATGTTAGTTAAAGTGGATAAATTCATTTTTCTTATTGATTTCCTAGTCTTGAATATGAAAGAAGACAAGAATGTATCAATAAACTTGGGAAGACCATTTATGGAAATTGTCGGAGTCATAGTAGATGTTAGGAGAGGAAAACTTATCTTAAAGCCCAAAGATGAGGAAGTGGTATTTGACATCTTTAACACACCTAATTATTCCTGTATGATTAGTTGCTACATTTTATTAGAGTGAGGAATGATGCAATTAAAATTAATGTGGTTCTTAATACAAATAGGGTGAAAATCAGGCGTAAGAACTCTAAATTTTTATAAATTAATAAAAAGCCCAGTACAATTATAGTCCAATATTCTAATTGACACATTTGCATGTCTAACTATTATATATATATATATATATTAGGGTGCTAAAAACTAATGATTTTAAGTCATCATGACATCTTAATAGAATCGTCTAACTAAAGACATATAAAAGCGATTATTAAAAGGCAATCCAACCAATAATTTAGTTTCCTTTTTTTAAAATCTTTTTTACTATATAGTTTCCTTAGTTTTACTATTTTAGGTCAACATATTTGAACCAATTTAGGTATAACCTTATTATTTTCAAAGTTTCTATGAATTAGGGGTAATTAATTGTTATGTGGAGTGTTGAAAGCATGCATAATACTAAAACATCCTTAATGACCTTTTATAAGGACATTGTTGTTGTCAGTTGAAACCCCTATTATAGTATAAATTTAGTAATTAATGACTCCTTATAATGATTTTATTATAGTCCACCTAGAACCCCGTTAAAGCTTGTGTCTCATATATATACAACACCATTTTGGAAAACCTTATTCGTCCTCATTTATCTCCTTCCTCCTCCTTCACCCACTACTCCATACCCTTATTCTTTGCCATTTTAACCTCCTTTCACCATCCTGGAATCTTTCTTGGGGTTTAATCTATCCTTAAACCACCTCAGAAGGGTTTTGTGTCCTTAATCACCCTTCTTTGTTTCCATTACTTCCTATTTCTCCTTTATTGGTAGCATTTTTTTTTTCTTTTTGGCTGTTGTTGCTTTTTTTTTCTTCTCTTTTTTAATGTTATTTGTTCAATTTTTAGCCTAGATTTTTATATCACTAAGCTCTCCATCTCCCTATCTATGCTTTCATACCATTTCCATCTGCAAACTTGTCTTCAGCTAATGGAATATTTTGACAATAGTGAGAATATTTTGGTGCTGATGCATTAATATTTTGATGAGCAAATTCCATATTCTAGTAGTCATCCAGTCCATCTTTAACAATATCTCTAGTCTAAAGGCACAATAATCTTTTCCTGTCTCGAGTTTAAAGGAAGCATACAGTATTCAACATTTCAAAATTCATAACTTTAGAGAATGCTAAATGGTTTAAGGCTTACATTAAAAATAACATAATTACAAAGAGTTTAATATCACCCATTATAAAGGCTAAATCCAACATCATTAGAGCATTGTGAAGATTGGGATGGGAGCTAGTGCTAAGACTGGAAGGGCCACACTACCTTATGATAAGAGTTCATTTCATATAGTTTTTTTAATAGTTTTTCATGATATTTGTTTATAAATTCACTCCTATTTTGTACTTAAATGGTTTAATTTGTGTTCTTAATTAATTGTTTAAATTGTAGATAGCAACCTAATTGGAATCGAAATTAAGAAAAAAGTGAACAATATAGAAAAATTAGGAGCAAAATAAAGGGATAGATATTCCCACATTTTACCCCTTAAGACCACCATTTTAGTCTTCTTTGAGACTCAAACAGCGGGGGTATTACAGCACCATTCTACTCCTTTTTCAAGCTCCATTTTACTAGCAGTCAAGACAAAAACAACTAGATCTTTCAATTTGTTAGTTGTAACTTGCCAACTTATTTCTGCACCTCTCAGGCATATATATATTGAAGTGTTAAACACATTTTCAATAGCTTGAGATAGAAAGAACATGAAATCAAGAGAGAAATCATAACAACTTAGGTTTTAGGGTTGTTTTCTCTTGTTTTTCATCATTTTAATCTTGTTTTGTAGATCTAAAGTTGTATTTTGGGATTTTTGAAGCTCACACACATTATTCAAGCTTGCAAATGTGTTTAGAGCCTGTTTATGATGCATTATAATTTGTTTTTGCAATCGAAATCCATATTTTGTTATAATTTGTGTAAGAACAAGATGAATATTATGAGAATGAGCTACTTCTTGCTTTAAATGAGGGTATTAATTTGTTTTTGGATGGGAAATGCTTTTGAAATGATCTAGAGATATGTTGAATACGATTCCACGCATTATTAGGAGCTATTCTTTGTTTAAGTGATGAAACTAATTCTTATTCTAAACTAAACCTTTAGAATAAAGTTAAGAAACAAGTTAGGATATGAGAAATCTACTTAATTTATTAGACAATCCTTAAGCATCATAATTTAAGTCATTGAATGACCAAACTTTGATTTTTCTTGAGGTTTTTATCTAAAAATTAAAATTTTTAGATTAAGCTTCTTAAATTTAAAGCTTATTACTTAAGATTGTGGCATAACCAACTCTAACTTAAGTAATTAGAGATAAAGCTTTATTTTAACCATAACATTGCTTTGATTTAGCGAAGTAACCCTAGAACATGCCTCTTAATCCATTTTTAATCCATCTAGACCATTACAGAACATTTTCCCAACCAATTCCACTCAATAAGACAACCCTTTTTATCAACTAAGTTATTCTGCATAACTGGACTCCTTCAATTTCATTTGGTAATTTTAGTTTATAATTTTATTCAATTTAAAGCCTCTAGATAATTAGGACCTGATTTGGCCTAATACTTACAATTTTTCACTTTCCTTGTGGAGCGATATCTTGGTTTTAAAATTTTCATATATTACTTGTGATTGGTATACTTTCCATCGATATTGGTTTATTATTTTTAAAAGAAAAAAATGTGATTGAAGAACTTAAATTATGAATTAAATTTGGATCAATTGGTCTTATTAGAAAATTAACAAGTTTTTGATGCCGTTCTCGGGGATACACGAATCATAATTTGAATATTAGAAAAAATTGGAGAAGATTAGTTTAAAGTTGTTTATATTGTTTAAAGTGTTTAAATGTGTTTTTCTTTCTTTATTTGAATTGTGTGTTCTTTCTTTATTTAGTTTGTGAGTTTTAATTATTATATATCTTGCTTTATTTTTTATGTTTACTTTAATATTTTATGCATATTTAGAGACAAAAACTCGAGAAGTTAGAATTTGATTCAGAACTTGAGCGATCACTTAGAAAATAAAAGAAAGAAGCTCAAGCGAGCTCATATCAGACTGTAGGAGTAGGGATGTCCAATGACCACTCACTTGATTTAGATATGGATCCATTAGAACATTTAAATAATAGACCTCAAGAAGGTATTATACCTTTAACTATGATGGATTTAGCATAGGTAACGAAGGGAAACCTATTGCTAGCATTGTGCAGTCTAGGATTAATGCTAATAATTTTGAAATTCCCTATAGTATTATCTCAATAGTTAGAGGTTCTTTGTTTGGTGGTACAACTCTTGAAGATCCAAATGAGTATTTATAGAATTTTCTAGATATTTATGATCTTTTTAAGAGTAATGGTGTGTCTGATGAAGTTGTTAGGCTTAAATTATTTCCATTTTCCCTTAAAGATGATACTAGAGCATGGCTAAAAACTCACTTGCTGGTTTCATTACAATATGGGACACCTTAATGAAGCTGTTTCTAGCTAAGGTTTTACCACATGCAAAAATTGCAAAGATAAGAACTGAAATTAGTTTCTTCATGCAATATGAAAATGAAAACTTGTATGAAGCATGGAAAAGATATAGGGAGATGATTACAAAGTGTCCTAACCATGGTTTTAATACTTGGAAACAAATATACATATTCTATATAGGCCTCACACCCTCTACTCGTTTATAATTATAGATGTTCTAGCTGGAGGAAGCTTTATGCATAAAACTCCGGATGAAGTTTATAATTTGATAGAAGAGATGGCAACCAATAGTTTCCAATAACATTCTAAACATCATAAAAAAAAGCCACATAGGGTCTATGCTATAAATAATATAGTTGCTTTAGTAGCCTAAATAGATATCTTGAACAAGAAATTAAATAATTTGGTAAATGAAGTTGGAAGTAGTGGAATTAGAATCCAAATTGAATGTGAGCATTGTGGCAGTTCCTCCCATGGATCATTAGATTGCCAAGTAGGTAGTCCTTTTGCTAGAAAGCCTAATTAAGCCTAATATGTGAGTTATAATAAGCAAAGGAATGATCCCTATTGGAATACCTATAATTCTAGATGGAGAAACCACCCAAACTTTACTTAGAGAGATAATCAAAACACTTACCAACACCCAACTTAACCACAGAGAGCCCTACCACTAGGTTTTAGAAAAAATCCACCTTTACCTGAAAAATCAAGTTTGGAAGAGACAATGTTGAAATTTATGCAAAGTAATGAGTCCCTCTTGCAAAATCATGAAGTAGCAATTAAGAATATAGAGACTTAAGTTGGACAAACTTGGTAAGCTACCAAGCATAACTGAAGCTAATCTTAGGGAGCATGCCAAGGCCATTGCCTTAAAAAGTGATAAAGAAGTGGAGAATAGGGAAGTGGAAAAGAAGAGCGAGGTAGAAACTGAGAAAAATGATGAAACAGTGATGGAAGCATAAAAAAGAAAAGAGAAAGGCAAGGAAGTGATTAATGAAAATCAAGACCAAATTCATCCACAAATTCCTAACCCCCCAAAGGTTAAAGAATGCAAAATTGTATAAGTAATTTGGGAAGTTTGTGGAGATGTTTAAAAAATTACATATCAACATCCTATTTAATGAGGCCATAGAACAAATTCCAAGCTATGTAAAATTTTTAAAGAACATTCTATTAAAGAAGAGAAAATTCGAAGATTATGAAACTATTAAGTTAAATGAAGAATGTTCTGTAATTCTATTAAAGAAGTTGCCTCCTAAGTTAAAAGACCCTATAGCTTTACCATTCCTTGAACAATAGGCAATTTTCAAATAGAAAGGACACTTATGGATCTTGGAACTAGTATTAATCTAATTCCCTTCTTTATCTTTAAGAAATTATGATTGGAAAAACCAAAGCCCAAAATAGTTTCATTGCAATTGGCAGATCGTTTAATTACCTATCCACGAGAGATTATCTAGGGTTTTTTCATTAAATTTGATAAGCTCATCTTCTCAGTGGGTTTCTTGTTATTAGATATGAAAGAAGACTATAAGGTGCCCATCATTCTTGGATGACCATTATGGCTATAGTAAAGGCTCCAATTGACGTGCATGGTGAAAAGTTAATCTTGCGATTCTAGGATGAAGAACTGGAGTTTGATATGTTTAAGGCAATCCCACATCTTATGGATAATGATTATTGCATTTTTATAGGAATTCAAGATTGCATAAGTGACCCTTCAATAGTATTATGTCCTGATCCTTGTAGAAGGTGTTAGCTTCTTCCTAATCATTAGATTTGAATGAAGAAAAAGTTGTTGAGGTTTTAGAAGTTTTAAATGCAAGACGTGTCTTTTGGCTGGAAACCCGTAAGGAAATTTGATGTTTTAGAAAAGTCTATTAAGCCCTTACTAAAGTCGTCAATAGAAGAACTACCAAAGTTAGAATTAACCCCCTTTCTTCACATCTTAAGTATGCTTTTCTAAGTCCCCCATCACATTACCTTTTATCATTTCATATACACTTAATGATAGTATGGAGGATAGTTTATTGACAGTGTTGTGTGAGCATATTAAAGCTATAGGTTGGACCATTTCAGATATAAAAGGTTTAAGTACTTTAATTTGTACACATAAAATATGTTTAGAAGAAGGTAGTAAGTCATTATCCAACCACAGTGAAGATTAAATCCTAATATGAAGGAGGTTGTGAAAAATGAAGTGACTAAGTTGCTAGATGCCAAAATAATTTACCGGCTTTCAAATTCCCCTTGGGTTAGCCTAATTTAAGTGGTACCTAAGAAAGGTGATATCGTTATGGTTCAAAATGATCAAAACGAGCAAATAACAATAAGAAAAGTCACTAGTTGGCGTATGTGTATAGATTACAAAAAGTTGAATATTGTCACGAGAAAAGACCATTTCCCACATCCTTTTATTGATTAGGTTATTAAGAGATTATCAGGGCATAGCTTTTATTGTGCACTAGACAACTATAGTGGGTATTTATAAATTCTAGTAGCCTATGAGGATCAAGAGGAAACTATATTCACGTTTCCTTATGGTACATTTTCTTATAGACACATGCCTTTTGGATTATGTAAGGCACCTACCACCTTTCAATACTGCATCTTAGCTATCTTTTTTAATATGATTGAATCTTGTATCGAAGTATTTATGGATGATTTTTCAATATTTGGCATATCTTTTGATTCTTATTTGGAAAATCTAGATAAGGTGCTGAAGAGAAGTGAAGAGACAAATTTGATATTAAATTAGGAAAAATGTCACTTTATGGTGTAAGAGTGTATAGTATTTGGTCATAAAATATCAAGTAAGGGCATAGAAGTAAATCTAGGTAAGATAGAAGTTATTTCTCAAATCCCTCCTTCAAATTCAATTCGAGCAATCAGGAGTTTCTTGGGTCATACTGGATTTTATAGAAGATTTATTAAGGAATTTTCTAACATTTCTAAGCCTCTTATTGATCTTTTAATAAAAGATGTTATCTTTAATTTTGATGAGAAATTTATGCACTCTTCTGAACTTATAAACGCTAAGCATACAAGTGCACCAATTTTAGTTTCTCCTGCTTGGTCTCTACATTTTGAGTTAATATGCGATGCAAGTGATTTTGCCATTAGAGCAGTTCTTGAGCAAATGAAGGATAAGATATTCCATCCTATTTATTATGCAAGTAGGAAATTAAATGATACCCAAAAGAATTATATAACGACTGAGAAAGAGATGCTGGTTACTTTCTTTGCCTTCGATAAGTTCTATTCTTATTTAGTTTTATCAAAGGTCATAGTGTATACTAATCATTTAGCATTGAAATATTTAATGAATAAGCTTAATGCAAAGCAAGTTATTGATCATATGGGTCTTATTACCATAAGAGTTTGATTTAGAAATCAAGGATAAGAAGGGTGCTGAAAATTTTATTACGGACCATCTTTCACAACTAAATGAGAAAGTGATGGAAAAAGAAGCAATCAAGGAAATTAAAAAGATATTGAACATTTGTTAGTAGGTAAGGACAACTTGCCAAGTATGCTGATTATGTTAATTATTTTGTTGGCAAGGTTATTCCTTGTGATTTTTCATATCAACAAAGAAAAAAGTTCCTCTCGGATGTTAAAAAGTTTCTTTGGTCTAATCTATATTTATAAAAGATTTACGGTGATGGAATTATTAGAAGATATGTGCCTTATAAATAAATGCCTTCTATACTAACTCATTGTCAATATAAGGAAGTTAGAGGACACTTTGGGCTAACCAAAACAACACAAAAAATTCTAGAATCATGATTTTATTGGCCAACATTATTTAAGGATTCATTTGAATTTATGCAATCTTGTGATAAGTGCTAAATAAGTGGGAACAACTCAAAGGAGATACGAAATTCCCTTGAACAACATTTTAATATGCAAAGTTTTCGGTGTTTAGGGCATTGATTTTATGGGTCCATTCACTAAATCATATCTCAATTAATATATTTTAGTCATAGTGGATTATGTAAGCAAATGGGTTAAAGCAGTTTCCTTACCCACAAATGATGCAAAAGGGGTGGTCAAATTCCTTAAGAATTTTTTTTTTCAAGATTTGGTGTACCAAGATCAATAATTAGTGATGGAGGTTTACATTTTTTTAATAGAAAATTCGATTATCTCTTATCTAAATATGGTGTCACTCATAAAGTTGACATACCATATCATTTATAAACTAGCGGTCAAGTAGAAATTTCAAATCGAAAGCTAAAAAGAATTTTGGAAAACATTGCGAATGCATCAAGAAAAGATTGGACATTAAAATTAGATGATACATTATAAACGTATCACAGTGCCTTTAAGGCACTTACTGGAATGTCTCTATAGCATTTTGCTTATGGTAAATCATGTCATTTACATGTGGACTTAGAGAATAAGGCATTTTGGGCAATCAATTTCTTAAATTTCAATTCTAAGCAGGTTGGTGAACAAAGGTCTGGATGAATTTCTCCTTAGTGCCTATGAAAATGCCCACCTTTACAAAGAAAGGAAAAAGAAATGGCATGATGAAAATATTATTCCTCATAATTTTTAAGTTGGCAATAAAGTTCTTATTTATAATTCTTGCTTGAAACTATTTCCTAGAAAATTGTAATCTAAATAGATTGATCCTTATGATGAGTTTAATGTCTATCCTTATGGTACCATTGAAGTTTCAAACGAACAATCATCTTTTAAAGTCAATGGAGAAAAGGCAAAGTTGTACATACCTAATCAGGTTATGGAGCCTGTTAAAATTGATTTTCTTTCTAACCCCATTAGGTAGTTCTGTTTTTTAATTAATTAAGTAATTCTGTGTGTGACATTTTCTTTTAGTATGTTTAGATTTCTTTTTATTTGAGTTTTGAAAGTTTACCTTTCAAGTATTTTAGTATCCTTTTATTTGTTTTCTTAAGAATCTTTTAAATTTTAATGAAGTTTTATTTAATTTAATCTTTTTTAAGTTTTAAATTGCATCTTTTATCTTAATTTAATATGTGGTTTCTTTAGGTTCTTAAAATTTTAAGTGGTTTAATTTGTTTAGTAGTGATCTTTTAAGTTTTTCTTAATTTTCACCGTTTAAAGTGTTTATATTAGGATTAATTTCTTAAGTTATTTAAGTCCTTTTTAGCTTAATTAAGTTATTTTTAGTGTGATTTCTTTTAGGTGTTAAGTTATTTTCCTTTTAGTCTTTTCGTTTTTGTTCTAGTTTTTCTTAAAATTTTCATCTTTCCAATCTATTTTTCTTTAAAATTAGTTTTTTTAAAGTCTATTTTAAAGTAATTTAGGTCTAGAAGTTTTTAATTTGTGTTTAGGGTTAGTTGGGGATCATTTGAAGAGGATTTAAGCCAAAAATATGATGTTAAGTAAGTTGCAAGAAGCAAAATGATGTAGTAAAACAGTGTTTCTGACTCACGTTTTAATGTCTGCCTAGATGAGTAAAACGGTGCACTACTATGTCACTGTTCCAGTCTCCAGGAGTCGTCGTTTTAGTCCCTGGTGAGGACAAAAATGACGTAGCTCCCTTCTTCTTCTTCTTCTTCTTCCTACTTATGCACAACGCTACCTCCAAACCTTCATTTTTTTTGGAATTTAGCTCATTTCTTAGCCAAACGATGCGTTCTAGGGCTCAATTTGTGCGAAATTCTCCCCTCTATTAGATTATAGCATCAATTCATCCAACAATCCATTATAAGTGTATCAAAAATCATATTAAAGAGTCAGAGGTACTGTTCACATCTAACCATTTTTCTGCATGTTTCTAGTGATTTAAGCATGTTCTTGCAATAATATTAGTATCATTGGAATCCTGAGTTTGAGAGCTTTCTATTGGTACCAATTTTGTACCTTAATATTTTCAATGAAAATTTGTGAATTTTCCAACTAGGGGCATTTTGGTCATTTTCTAAATTATGTTCATTCTGGTCTTTAATTGATTTTTTCTGTATAACTTTAGGTTCAAGATGCCACCTAGACAGCACCAAGGTGCCTCTAGTTCAAGAAAGAGACTTGCTTATAAGGTAACTTATTTTTCAAGTTAGGAAAATGCTGACTTGTTTGAGAGCTGACTTCCAAACTAGGTTATCAATGAGTGATCTCTCGCATCGGCCTTAGATGCTGAGTTCCATATGTCAAATGTCTTCCATACCTTGGACTGGGATCTTGTGTTAGTCCTCGTTATCCTGTATTATTCATTGCTTGTACATGAGTTATATGCCAACATCGAGGAAAAGGACGCTGAAGATCTCCTCGACATCTATTTTATGGTACATGGAAATCCCATTCATATTACCTGTACCTCACTTTCTGCACTGCATGGTGTTTGAATGTAAGTGATCCATATCATCATTGAGCAGATAGATTTCATGGTGATGTTGTAGATTCAGATCCTATATTTTCTATTGGGGAGGTTGGAATTGCTTTGACTTAATTAAGCCTCCTAGTAAGCATTATTACCTTACCTATTAGCTTTCGGTTCAAAGGAGAATTGTTATTGCTTTCTTAAGCTCTAATGTATTTCCTCATGTAAGTGGCCTTATCAAAATACCTATCTTTCATATAAGTTGTTTCATGGCTTGGGTCCTATTGAAGGATTGCCTCTTGCTACCTTCACTTTACCAAGCATTCGCAATGTAGTTCATTCTAAGCATGCCAATAAAAATTTATGCTTCCCTGGCTTATTGACTAGAGTTCTTCAAGAGGCTAATGATTCATTTTGAAGGTCAAGTTCATGTCCAACCTTGGTCTAATTCTATTATTGTGTATTATCTTTTACAATTGTGGGGATATGCCAAAGTTAGTGGAAAATGGCATAATTTTTCTTGGAGGCCTCATTAAGGCATAAAACGTGTAGTTAATGATGATGCTCCTGCTCCAGCACTATTACCAGTAGCAACATACGAGGAAGGGATGGATGAGGCTTCATCTGAAGCTACCATTCTTGTTTATTTCCCTTTTCCTCTAGTTATTGACCCTTCAGTTGTACCTCCTTTTCCTTCCACTTCTGATGATCAGATGGCTATGCTTCGTCGCATTAAGCATCATATTCTAACGATCAAGTCCAATGTTTATACTATCATAGCCCAGGTTACTAATGTTAGTGACCGAGTTAACACTACTTATAGTCAATTTTGTATTTTGGGGGATTATGTTCGAGAAATATTTCCTCTTAGCCTTCCTAACTAGATCCTGGTTAGCTTAGCTTTTTTTGTCTTTAAGTTCGATCTTTTATTCTAGATAAGGATCTCTGGTTACTTTCTTTTGATGTATTTATTTTGGTTACCTTTTGAGCTTTGATGTATATGCTCCCTTTTAGGTACATTCATGATATATATATATATATGGAGCATTCTTTTGGTGTATTTATGCTCTTGTGCTTTCTTATTTTTCTTCATTTTTTTTAGCTTGCTATAATTAAAGACCAATGTCTCTTATCATAGCTCCATTCTTACTTCAATAAATTGACATAACCTTATTATTCGAGTGCTATTTTTTCCTTTAACCACCACTTATTGCTTTCTTAATGCTTGGTGAACATTGGGGACCAATGTTTAAATTTAGTGTGGGGGAGGGATACATGCGTTCACATTTGCTTTATTTATCCGATATCATATTATTTTATCATCTTTTTCAAAGTACTCTATAACTTGTAAAAAATTTTCGATTTTCTGCATATCATTGACCATTTTCCTCCTTAAAATTGATTCTATTGATAATTTAATATATTATGCTTTTGATTTTGATAATTGATGATCAATTGAATTCAAATCATTTCATGGTTTTGCTGATTAATTCCTTATAATCATTAAGACATTCCATTTTTAAAATGAATATTTCTAAGAAAATGGTTACATCCTTTATGCATTTTTACTATCCTTGTCTAAAATCAAATCAAAATGCAAAAAAAAAAGTGTGGAAAAAGCAGAAGATAGAAAATAAAATGTGCTTAAAAGTAAAGGAAAAAGTGAGCAACGTTTTCATTCACTCCATTGGCTTCGAACCAATTGGTTGAAATTTATGAGTGGTGTTAGTAGTTAGTTGATGTGAAGTGATTTAATTAAAATATAGGGGATGTTCATGATAAAATGTTGATCTTTGAATAATAAGACTAAATGACCTCTGAACCAAGCCAAGCTTACATACATTTGTTTAATATTTCATTTCTAATTGATTAAGGATGTGGATTTGCTTAAAATGATGATTGTATTATCCATTCCTATAGTGAGGGAATAGCCTAACTACATGCATTGTACATTTATGAAATGAGACATTTCTTTTTTTAACATTACATGTGCATATGTGAATCATGATATTGTGACATTAGGAAAGCATGATTAAGCATGCACTCATTTGACATATCTTGGGTATGAATGAATTTTGATAAATGAGTTTTAATATGATACTGTATTATGGTGATTGAATTTTGGTTTAATGGCTATAATTAGAGATTTGGAGATTTATTTTCACAATTTGGTGAATTATAAAGTGATGTGTACATTTAGAGTGGGAAATATTTAAGAGAAATTGATATGTGGAAAAATTGAATTTTTTGACCAATTAGTGAGTAACATGTGGCAACATGAGAAAGAGAGAAAGAGAGAGAGAGAGAGGGATAAATGTAGGTTTAAATTAAGTGTGATTAATTGGAATTAAATAGGTTATTTATGGATCATTAATTGGAGTAAGAAGAGCCAATGGGAGAAGACATTAGTGTGGTTGAATAGGACAAATAGAGAATAAGACAAAACCAAACCAACCTTCCATTCTTAAGTTGACACATGGCAAGCTAAATGTAAAACCATTTAAAAGACCTAAGTTATTCTAAATTAAGCCATTTTCTCTTCTTCTTCTTCTCCCCATATGAAATCCACCTTTGCTATCCCAAACCTTGGGTTTTTGTTCCATTTTCATGAGTTATCTTCTTGCACACATGGAATTCTTTTTTATTTTCCTTATTTCATCTTATCTTGTTTTTGGAATCCTTTGGCAAGCTTCAGGAAATTGTTGGGCTTGTTCTTGGAAGGAAACCCTAGGTGCAATAAGTAAGTATTTGATTTCTTTGTTGTGTTATTTATGATCATATCATTCATAAAGATTGATTAAAAGATGAATTGAGGCTAGATGCATGTGAAATTGATGTGGATTATATTGGAAATGATGCACGAATGTATTTGTTTTGGATGCCTAAAAATCATGTAATGAAGCTGTAAGCCCTATGGCACCCAAGAGGGGGGTGAATTAGGTATTTAAAAACTTTTAACTAATTCAAACTAGTAACCTAAAATAATTGGAAACTAGATGCAATCACTAAATCAAGATTCAACCTAAGATGAAATGAGAATGCAATTACCAAAATGAATGGAATAAGTTGAGATAAGAGAAAGACACAAGCCAATTAAATAAGTTTACCGACTCCAAAGATAGGCTACGTCTCCTTTTCAACTACTTGTTGGATAATTCTATATTGATCAATCAAAACAAATACAATCTTCTTATAAGGTTAAGAGTAACCTTTACAATCTTACTTTCCAAGGGTGAAGAGTAACCCACAACAACAATTTTACTTTCTAAAAGGTTAAGAGTAACCTATTCCAACTCTCGTTAAGGTAAAGGGAAGCCTATACAATTCACAAATATCCAAAAGATGCAATTCCCCCAAATTCAAGTAACTAAATACATCTTGAAAGGTGTTTCACTCAATGCACAATTAAACTAAGGGATTTAGCTTTCAATAAATGATATGAATGAATAATGACAATATTGAAGGCCTAAACAAACTTAGTATGGTAGAAATTATGCATAAAAACATGCATATGTTTATGTAACGTGATCAAGATAGGCTAATCACAAAATCTGGACAGTTTAAGCACCCTAGGAATATTTAGCTCAAAACACAAATATAAGTGCTTAAAAATCAAACAAAAAATACCAAAGCATTCCTAACACCTTATGTGAACTAACCACAATCAATTTATGCACCCAGAACTGATTTATATGATGAAAATCATGATTGACTAAAAAGCATAAAAAACAGGACAGTTTTGATGTATGAATAAACTAATGCACACAAATAATGAAATAACCAACAACAAATTCAAAACTAAGATTATTCTGACTCCTAAGAACTTAAATAAACATAAAACAATAATAACAAAAACAACGAAATAGTTTAAGCAAGCTGAAATAGAAATCAAACTCAGACCAGCAAAAACAGTAGCTATTTTGAAGTATATGAATGTTCAAGCTCAATGATATCTTAAACAGGCCTTAAAAAATCGAAACAAGGTTCAAACGCAATCTAGAGACCTTAAGCAATTTGAAAACTCCAATAACACAATTTTAAAAATAAGTTTTATCATCTAGAATCGAGATTCAAGCTAGAATAGTCTCAACAGAAACAGTTTTAATATATGAATGAGTTCTAGCTTCAATATGATGAAATATCCTCTTTAAAATGTAAAAGATAGATCAAATAAACTCTTAAACATTCAAGCAAGATATTAAACACAAATTTGTACACCCAAAAATATAAATTGACAGCAAATGATCAATTGAAAGTAAGTACAGTAAAAATGTGGGCAACTTAAGGCTTTTGAGAGATTCAGGAGATTTGATCAGTTTTTGGAGAGTCAAGAGTATCAAAATTTGTTTCTAAAGAGTATATATAATGTCTTAAGGCTTAAGGAGGTTTTGGAGAGTTTCTATGCCAATAGAATGAAGACAAAAAGCAAAACCCCAAAAATAAAAACTAGCCGTTGGAGTCAGAGTCATTAACGGCACCCTCTGGGTTGATCAATGGCGTCGTTGTTTATAGAATAGGCCGTTGTTGATGCTCCTGGAGAAGGGTTGATAAACGACACTCAAACAGGGTGTTGTTAATGATGAATAGCCTGCTGTTGAGTGTCTAGAAAATACAAAATATGCTACATAAGTGACTCCAAACCTTTCTAAATAAGTTCCCAATGATAATTAAGACTTCAAACACTTTTTAAATCATATATTGAAGCTATATGAATGATCAAATATCTTCAAACAATTTAAAAACCTAATTTAGCCTATAAATTGAGATAATATGCCCTTTTGACATTTCAAATGCAATGCATGATCAAACTTAAGCCCTTAGGTCAATTGAACATTAAGTAAAACTTACAAAC
>JAOXYD010000005.1:14139816-14155597 GCA_028565735.1 Pinacopodium congolense
TGTGTGTGTGTGTGTGTGTGTGTGTGTGTGTGTGTGTGTGTGTGTGTGTGTGTGGGTGTGTGTGTGCATTAGTGCACAAGTGCTCAATTATGAGCCTATGTATGTCTATGTATGTGTAGAGAGTGAGAGTGCAATTCTGAAAACTTATTCATGGCAAGAGCATTTTACTTAAATAATTAGCAGAAAGCGCATTGTAAATAGACATTGAAATGGCTATAACAAAACTTGTATTTTGGTGCATATGACATTTCTCAGAAGCTTTTGAACTACTTGATGTTATATTTGCATGAAAGAAAGTGTTGTTGAAATGATTTCCAATCTATATTGTATTCCATCATACCAAGTGATACAAAGGTCTCCTTAGAACTCGAATTTTCACCGAAGTCTAGCGTCAACACCCTTACACAGCAATCTCACTTAGATCCGCTTAAGCAAAATTCAGCCCTCAACAACCTTCGTCGTGTTTTGCTCGCACACTCAAAATAAGAATGCAATAAAATAAATAAGAAAATAAAGTAGACAACAATAAATATGAGAGATACAGTAAAACTATTAACCTTTATATTGATTCCCTCAAAAGAATATAAGGAAGCTCGCTCTGATTAAATGAGTAGAGTAAGGCTCGAATGAGCTATTTATATGCCCTCTGATTTGGAAGCCAAGTTATAATCTGAATCTTAATTGAACTACACTTCCTAAAATTGTGTTAAGATTATACTCTATCTCTATCAGGATTACATCATGTGGCTAATTAGATGATACCCCCATTTGAATAGGACTATAACTGATAAGATAGTATTACAACAGAATACAACTAGATTAGAGTTTACATTTGACCAGGACTCTACATCCTTATCATTGAAGATCTCTGTTATCTTTAGATGTTCAATCCCACATCAACTCTATATGTCTCCACATCATCTAAGATCTCCCCATGATCTCTATTCGTTGATGATGTTGTTTGATTTTTGCCGAATCCTACATAGCAAACTGGCCCGATCTAATGCTTACCCATAATAAGTCTGTTAGTCGTGATTCGTTCATTCGAGCATAGGACAAATTATTCCCTGCAAGGTCTGAGACTCTACCAAAATTCGCATCAAGTCTGATCCTACTTGCCTAAGTTTACCTTAGTATTTTTGCATGCCTCCTTCATGCATGTGATTCAGCTAACCTTCCCTCGAAGGCACTTCTTGAAGGTCATTGAGGAATTCTCACTAGGGCGTGTCGCATCTCTCTTACTCCGAAATCTTCGCCAATATTTCTTGTATCCCTTGCCTACTCACAAGTTTCTTGGGACTTGATATTTTAATTATAACATCAAAAATACAATATCAATTTACAAATCATTTTTTAAGATTCAAGAATAACTTTAAAATCCTTTTTCAAGGTTCAAGGATAACCTTTATTTCTTCTTTTTATAAGGCTAAAGAATAACCTAAAAAACCCTCCTTTTTAATGGCTTAGGGATAACTCCTTAACAAAAATAACTTCTCTTACTATAAACTTTTCTAATTCACTCTTATCACTAAAACACCTTCCAAAATTTCATTCTTTAACTCACTAACGTATTTAGAGAGCTTCAATGGATGCAACAATCAATTCATAGTACACACTTAATCAAATACTTATAAACAATGCTTAATCTCTTTGTATGATTGTTTTCTTACACATTTAGATGATAAAAAACTTAGAAAATCCCTATTTATAGCCCTAAATTGGCCTATTAGTTGTTTATGGCTATTGCCCAACATTTATTTACATTAAACACATGTTTTTGTTGGTTTCTAGCCATTGGAGCAGTGATCTTCACTTTGAGTCTTTTGCTCAGACTAGTTTCTATGCCATTTTTCACACCATTTAACCCCAAATTAACTTTGAACTTATTCATGCACATTATAACACATTCCAATTATCATAAAACACATCTTTACTCAATTTACACAAATGAACTCAATCATATAACTTAACACATTCACATTTATCCAATTTACCACTTATCCTAACCTTTTCCAATTTTAATAATATCACATTCAATTACCACATTTCTTTATCCAATTCACACAATTCCTTATCTTACAAGTTATACCATCTTAACCTAATTACCAATTCATCCAATTTGTTAATCAATTTCATATATATTTACACATTTGTTCATATATCAAGAGGATTTTCACATACATTAATCACATATAACATATCTTAATTATGCATCTTATATGCAAAATTCTAATCATGAATACATATGTATAATGTGAGTCCTTTGACACTATGGTAATACTAATAAAAGATTTACACAAAAACTTACAAAATAAAACCTATTAATTTCACAACTCATGGATCTTTTATCTATCGTCTTGACCCAATGCTCTTCTTTCCGTCACTTTAGTCTTCATCCATCTTTCTTTAACTTGCATAAATACTTCAAACTGTGTTCTTCAACTTCAAAGCTTAACATACATACATCTTCATGATTATGCATTTATAAAACTTATCTCAACTATCAAACTCAATAAATACATTAGTAAAACTATTTTGTCATCATTAAAACAAATGTGGAATCATTCCTTGGTTCAACATACATGATTTTGTGAGAGAGTATAATTCAACTTAAGGACTAAGATAGTCTAAAGAATCTGTTAAATTAAGGTTGAGTGATGAATATGAATACATCATAAGGAGATTAACTATATAGATCCTAACCATTTAATTGATTATTAATTCTTGTGACTAGTTTTTAAATTTCCCTTTAATTATTTCATTTATTTTCATTAATTAATTAATCAATCAACTATTAAGTGGGTTTGATAGTAAGGATGTGAATTCTCTAATAGTTTGCATTCCTCGTGAATCAGCAATCTAAACTCATACTAGTTATAATGCATTATAATAGGTGCATTTGCCTATTTACATGTTTTAATATTGTTTGCTTGAGATTCTTGAATTTATATTTTATTAAAATTTAGGTACACTTTACACACATCAACTTCCTTTTTCTTTTTCTCTCCTCTTTGCTGGTGTTTTTCCTCCCCTTGTTCTCCTCTACTATTCTCCTTTGCAAGCATCATTTCCATTGTTACTATATCAAACTCGTAGTTCCTTAAAAATTTTCTTGCTCCTATATCAAATTATTCTTAGAATTATAAAAAGGCCATGAAAATTTTGCATTTAAAAAAACTACCATTATATACAAAATTAAATATAGCCTTAATTACAATTTGAACATTTAGAATTGGCTACGGTTAAAGGCTTTTCTACATGTATAGTTGCTCCATATGATCTAAATATATTTGTACTCTAAAAAAAACTATTACTAAATGGACGTAACGTTGGGGAAGGAGACTGTGGCAAAGGAGAAGTTAGAGAAAGGAGAGAAGAAAAACAAATAGGGTAAACAAAATGAAGAAGGAAAGGAATTAAACTGACAAAACAAAATGATATCATTTTGATTTTACATTTAAACAATTTATAGAAAATGTAAAATGACGTTATTTCAGTCAAAAACAAATCAATGTTGATTTTTGAATAATTCATAAAAATTATCTAAAATTCCATATGATAATAAATCGTGTACACCTTTGTATCACATAAGCATGTCCAAATAGTAATTTATTAATTCATGTAGGACAAAATTAACAGACAACTAACAAATAATAATAAATTCAAACCTCACCGACTTATTTAATAATTTTAAGACTGTGAAGGCTTAAATAATAATTGACCAAACCATACATATTCTTGTGAGATTAACCTTAAAAATAAACCCGAGGCTACTAGTTAAATTACAAAAATGATACTAAAAGAATTGTAACTAAGATGCTATGCATAATTTCATTTTAATGTAAACAATGTCTCTACCAAACTTCGAGTACAAGTGGAAAGAAATTGGTCAACATTCTTTACCAATACAACATAATTTTTTTGGGAAATAATCTATTTTCTTTATATTTTTTTAAAAAATAAAAATAAAAATTATTTGAGTAGCAAAAACTTAAAAAAATAATTAATTCATTGCTACCTTAGTAAATTTTATTGAATTAGTGAAGTTAATGCACATTAAAAATAAAAATATCAACCATGAATTGGAGTTAGAAGTTGAATTAATGATTTGACTACATATTAAAAAAAGATACAACATTGATTACAATTTGACTCTTAAGGTGTAACAATTGATTTAAAAAAAAGTTAATAATTTTTAAAATAATTAATTTAATGATTTGGTGGAAAGATAACAATTACATCAATTCAAATTTCAAAAACTATATATTTAAGGCTATATTTCATCTTATAACTATTGAAAGTTGTACTTTTAACTATGCAATATAAAATTCTTAGTTTACATCTTTGAGGATATTTAGTTAAAAAAATTTATTTAATGGTTTTAAATTTTGTTCAATGCCTCTAAATAATGCTAATAATTTGCAACTAAAAAAGATAATAATTATTTATTTGATGATCTTTCTAATTGTTATAAATTAAATTTTTTATATATTATGAAGTTGTTGCCGATATATAAAAATAATTTCATATATTAAGTATAAGTGGGATAAACAATTTGTAATAGTAAATATTTTATCATTAATTTCATTCCGATTATAATTTAGTCAAGGTGCAAGCATAATTTGATTGACGTAGTCCCATAATCTATTTGATGACACGGCTGAACTATGGAAGCCTGGTATATGTGTATATAAAAATAAAAAGAGCATACATTCATACGATAAAAAGCGAAATAAACCATATTTGAGGCCTTAACTATGGTGATGATTGGTGATGTGATAGGTGACCCTTTTGTAATGAGATAGACACTCTCTCTGGATTTTGGTTGAACTGAAAACGTGTTGACTAGATATGTTACGGCTTTAATCTTTTCTTTTTTCTTGATAAATACTCAGGCTTTCTTTTCTGTAAATTATTTTGAATAGAGAGTGCCAATCATTAAAATTATCCCCACATATTCTGACTTCTATCTAAAAAAACACATGTTCAATAGAGAAAATTATAAATTATAAATTGATATATTAATTTCATCAATATCTAAATCTATGAAATTTGCACATCATTCTGCTCTTATTAAATTACAGAATCACTTTTCTTTATAATTTTCTTCTTTTAATAATTGGTTAAATATATAGGATTGAAATTGATTGCTGGTACTAAAAAGAATGTTAAATGACGTTGAAATTGAAAAATGATTAGTAATGAGTGCATGTTTTTTTTGGTTTTAAATTTAATGAAGAAAAAACGAAATAGAAGAGAAAAGCTTAAATCAAGAGAGGACATGTGATTATGATAGCTCCGCAGATTGTGCTTGTGATTTGCATTGCCAATAGAGAGTCAAATCCATTGTCATAATTTGACTTGATGTTCGTTTAATATATATTAAATAAAAAATAATTCCTTTCTACGACAACTTTTTAATATTCTGTCCTAAAGAAGAGTCAAAACCACTACTGATTCAAATTATATATGAAGGGAATCCAGGGAGGAAATGATTTTAGAAAGTTAGTTAGTAATTTTGGTAACATATAAATTATTAAAATGAAGTTTACGGTTCATTAGAAAAAGGAAAACTGGGTCATCAAAATAGCAAAAGAAGAGAAATTGAAAATCTAGATGTTATTTGGGAAGGAAATTAATAATGCTGTGCATTTATGAAAAAAAAATAAAATAAAATTGAGTGAGAATCCACTTATTCGAACATGGCTTTCATATGCCAGGGTTCGGATAGATAAAAGGTCCCGAATTTTGATCTTTATTATATTTATAAAGAGAAACATAGGAAATATTTTGATGGAGTAATTAACTATATCTCTTGAAAGTTGTTGATGATGAGGAATATTACTCGGTTGCAGACCCATTTCTCCGTTATGCAAGCTAAGATTTATTTCAGTTTTGTATGGTAAAATGAAAGATACCGTGACTTGTTCATATAAGAAGAGAATTCAAGTTTTTGACGTTTTTAGATTACTAACTAACTTGAATAGAATTAAAACATCTTACCTTAATTTCCACAATGTAAGAAATGGCATCATTAACGACAGCTGTATATCCTCCTCCTCAATATAAACCGATATTAGTTATTAGTATATATGGATATATATATTCTCTTTTTGTTTCGGAGAACCTTGTTAATTTAATTGCAATGAGATAGGATATGATCATGGGATGGGTGGGAAGGAGATGGTTGTTCGCAGTCTGTAAAACACACACATGTAAGGTATTATTCGGAACAAAGCAAGTGATCTGTTATGGAATCAAGTCTTACTTTATTATTATTATTACAGAAAAACTATTACTATTGGATAGTACATACCACTCCCTCTCTCGCTCTAATGTCCGAACGATTTGAGTCCCTTTTGGTCCATTCCCAGCAACGCAAAAATTTCAACTTTCAAGACTCCCAGTTTGGGGCGCCAACTGAAAACCCTAGTCACCGAAACAGAAATCACATTCACATCATATCATCAATTACTATATTCATATATTTCCATAATCATTTATTGATTAATGTACACCCCCCAGCCAGTCCCCCACCTCCTCCTCCTCTTCTTCTTCCCTCTGTTAGAGTCATCATGTGAAAACCACTCACTCAGATCTTGTCCCTTCTCTCACACACTCTCTTCTCCTTCTCAATCATTTTCTTCACAATTTGTTACCGTCAATCTCCATTACCCACCACTACCCATCTCTACTTCAACTTCATCTTTCATTTTCTCCGTGATTATGTGCAAAATGCCAATGCTCTCCAAATGGGGTTTCTTCTCTTTGAATTTCCAAAGAAAAATCTCTCAAGATATGATTATATTTAGCAGCTAGGTGCGGGCAAGTATCTATCTGTTTTTGCGTCTACAAATCGTGGAGATCAGTAATGTCGTTGGAAATGAGAGTATCTGATGCAAGCAGGCTGCACTTGAAGAAGAAGGAGCTCTCTCAAATCAGAAAGGCTGCCAAAGTTCTACGTGATCCTGGTACTACTTCTTCTTGGAAGTCTCCTCTCTCCTCCTCTAGATCTGTACCTCCTCCATTGCCACACAATCGTCATCACCACCAAGATGGGAATCATTCTCATTTGCATTTGGATTCCCATTTCAATGATGCTAATATTAATACTAACTACAACAACGCAAGTGGCAAAAGAGTGTTCCTTTACAATTGGAAGACTCACAAGTCTTCCAGCGAGAAATCTGCATTGCCCGGAAATGATGGTGACGAAGACTACTACCACGAGTCTGGTTCCAGGCAAGAGAGCGTTGGTGATAGCTTGAGTGATGCTAGAAATGCTGTGGATTCTAGGAGTGATAATACTTACCTGGGCGATACTCGTTCTGTTTCCACCATTTTTGGGTGCAGAGATACGCATCTTGTTTCCCCCTCTACGAAAAGAGCTTCGGGGATCAGGAGAAGGAGTAAAAAAACAAATACCCATTTGGATGTTATTTCTAGATATCAACAAAAAGAGTTGAATTTAAGAAGATTGCTCAAGGGCTATCCTCCTTCAATGGGGATTAGTGGTGTAGGTACAGCACGAGAGGATTCTGTAGATCAGTCTGATGATACTGAAGACTACAGTAATTCTGAGGATTTAAGAAAAATTTCTGTGGCATCTCCACTTTTGCTGAAGCTCAGACATAAGAATTGGTCCCATTCATCCTCTAAATTGTTAAAAAGTAATCGAAAAGGGGACTCTTCCTGCTCTCAAAGTACTCCTGCCTTGTCAACTAGTTCATATAATAGGTACGGACACCGGAATCCTAGCACTGTTGGATCTTGGGATGCCACTACAACGTCACTCAATGATGGGGATGATGAGTTTGATGACCATGTGGATTTGCCTGGTCGTCAGGGATGTGGAATTCCTTGCTATTGGTCAAGGAGGACACCAAGACACAGAGGCGCATGTCGAAGTTGTTATTCCCCTTCTCTTTCTGATACCTTAAGAAGGAAAAGAAGTGGCATGTTGTCTGGAAGTCAGTCGATGTATAACAAATGCCGTCATTCATCATCTACTTCTAATAGGAAAAGGATTGCTGCAAGAAGTGCGCAAGGTGTATTGCCGTTGCTTACATATAATGGTGATGGCCGAGGAGCAGGGTCATCCATTGGAACTGAAAATAGCGATGATGACCTCTCTACAAACTATGGGGAGCTTGATCTAGAAGCATTGAGTAGACTGGATGGGAAGAGGTGGTCTACTTGCAGGAGTCAAGAAGGGTTAGAGATTGTTGCTTTAAAAGGAGATCTAGAAGATGAAAGCACGCCAGAAAATATTCGAAGTTTGAGCCAAAAATACAAACCATTCCTTTTTGACGAACTCATTGGCCAGAGTATTGTTGTTCAATCACTTATTAATGCTATTGGTAAGGGAAGGATTGCCCCCGTTTATCTATTCCAAGGTCCCCGGGGGACGGGTAAAACTTCAACAGCTAGGATTTTTGCTTCTGCCTTGAATTGTATGTCCACTGAAGAAACAAAACCATGTGGATACTGCAGTGAGTGTGCTAATTTCATTGCTGGCAAGACCCCAGATCTATTGGAAGTTGATGGTACCAATAAGAATGGAATTGATAAAGTCAGGTACGTTTTGAAAAAAATTTCAAAGGAACTTCCATCAGTCTCCTCGCACTACAAGGTTTTTCTCATTGATGAATGCCACTTGTTACCATCTAAGATGTGGCTGACATTTCTCAAATTTCTTGAAGAGCCACCGAAGCGAGTAGTCTTTATTTTCATAACAACTGATCCAGACAATGTGCCACGCACAGTACAATCGAGATGTCAGAAGTACCTTTTTAACAAAATTAAAGATGCAGATATAGTGATGAGATTGAGAAAAATTTCTGCAGAGGAGAATCTGGATGTTGAATTAGATGCTCTTGATTTGATTGCCCTAAATGCTGATGGTTCGCTTCGAGATGCAGAAACCATGTTAGACCAGCTGAGTTTACTAGGGAAGAGGATAACCACTTCTCTTGTACATGAACTTGTGAGTACTTTGCTAAAAGGCTTCCTGACAATCCCATTCTCATTGTTTCTTTGAGTTGCTCTTTCCACTTGAATTGAGTAATAGGAATTCTCTTGTTAGGTCTTAGTTTTCCAATTTTACCTTTGCTTTTAGTGTCCACAAGAATAATTTAAACTTGCATTTGTAATTTCTCTTCCTTCAGGTTGGAGTTGTATCTGATGAGAAGCTGCTGGAACTGTTGGAGTTAGCGATGTCTTCAGACACTGCAGAAACGGTAAAAAGAGCCAGAGATTTGATGGACTCAGGTGTTGATCCAATGGTTCTGATGTCTCAATTGGCCAGTCTTATCATGGATGTTCTTGCTGGATCTTATAACACCGTTGATGCAAAATATGGCAATGCAATCTTTGGCAGAAGAAGTTGTGAGTAGCAATACCCCCCTTCGTACATAGTTGGGAAACATTTTGGCAAACCATGATCTTGAAGCTTCTCCATTGACAAATACTATTTTTATTTGCATGCCAGTAGTTTGCATGAATTTTGTTCGTCATCTGAGTTGAAAGTTTTACCTGTAACTTGAATTTCTGCAAACATGCATTAAACATCAGTTATTTAGTAGAGCCCTTCTGTTCCTATTACTTTCTTTCTCTTTCTGTGTGTACTGCATGTGTGTGTATAACATTATAGCCAGCTAAAACAATTGAAAGATCCGTTTAAAATGTCAAAGTCAGCTAAGCAAGAAAAAGAACGTCTAATAGAGTAGAACTGCCAAATGAAACCCTTCTGAAGCAGCAATTGTCGCAATAAAAAAATTTATGTAGAGTTTTACTTTGTTCTGATAACGGTTCCCTCTCACCCTTACTGTTCAAGGGTTATCACCATAAATCCTGTTATTTCCTTGTCTTCAAATGTTGTATTAAGTGGAGCGTCAAGCTATCACCGGGTTCATGATTGAAAGATGCCTCTTCTTTTAGATTGGGTTCTGCTTATTTGAATATGCTATTCTATATATCCCACGGGCATGTCAACTTCACTCTTTTCTATGAAGCTCTGCACTTTCCTAATAGCAAAATGGTGAAAAAGACGAAAATGATGTCATTTTTAATTCTTCCATATGTAGAAAAAGGAATCTTGTACATGTTTAGACATTTCAAATATCAAGTTTCTTCAACGTTAGTGCTTCTTCTGCTAATGATGTGTTTTTCTTTAATCTGTAGTAAACGAAGTAGAACTGGAGAAATTAAAGCATGCTTTGAAGCTTCTCTCAGATGCTGAGAAACAGTTAAGAGTTTCAAGTGACCGCTCAACATGGTTCACTGCAACTCTTTTACAGCTTGGTTTGGTACCTTCACCAGAAATCACTCAGTCAAGCAGTGGTAGGAAACAGAGCTCAAGAACAACTGATGATGATCCTTCAAGTGCTTCAAGAGATGCTGCTCTTTTCAAACAGAAGTTAGATGCCCATAACTTGTCCGCCATATCAAGTTACCCTACTTCCCTGTACAAAATATTAAATGGAAAATCCAGCCATGAAGGGGAACATATTTTTAATAGCAAAACCCCTTATAAAAAACCGTCACATAGTCATACCTCATCTGCTTCATGGGAAGATGAAATGATCAGAAGTGAGGGATTTAGTTCTAGAAACTTAGAGTTTGATGATATCTGGAGTAAGTGCATTGACAGGTGCCACTCAAAAACACTGAGACAATTGCTACATGCTCATGGAAAGCTTTTGTCCATATCCGAAGTTGAAGGTATGCCCAGACAATCCTTTGTTTCCAAATTAATATCTGGTAACCAAACCATGATTGTTAAATTTTACTACTTTATGCTGTCTTCTTGCTCGTGTTATATCTGATCAATCAGAGTACCTATATGATGCTTGCTGGTGATTCTCAATGACATGCTGAGAATATTGCCAATAGACAATTTTCTCAATGATGGCTTGGATAGCAGTTTGCCAATAGTAATTATGTAAATGGATTGGGCTAGGCTTCTGATTGTAAAAAAAAAAGAAAGAGTAGTGCCGTCACCAAATCACTCAAAGCTAATGTTTCTGCAATTTGTAATTCATTTTTTAATGCTGTTGCAGCCACAATGAGTATTTGTGATTTTCTGGTACTATTTTCAAAACCAACTATAACCACCACTTGTTAGTGAAATTGTAAATGTTAAAAATATGGAGGAAATAGAAGCCCTGTAAGTGGAAGAAATACCTGTAACTAATAAATTGGCGTGACCATAGTTCAAATGATAAGTGTTTATTTAATTATACTATCCATGCAAAATCTTTACTGCATTGCTTACTTTCTTGGCCATTGGCTGGCATCAGACTTATTTGATAAGCCACTAAAAAAGACAAAACAAACGTGTGGCGAAGTACACTAATTTGATGATTCAAGATGATGGCTTTGTCAACCGTTTAATATTAAATGAAGTCCAAAATGTCTTTGTTACTGCTGAGGCCTCATGTTCCCCTGTCTGTTTGTGTTTCTGTACGTGTGTGGAGTATGATGCATTAAGAATTTGTCTTTGTGTACGTGTGTGGAGTATGATGCATTAGGAATCTGTCTATCATCCGTCTTCTTTTGCTATAGCACATGATATTGTCGTTCAACTTGCAGGTATGCTCGTTGTCTATGTTGCATTTGCAGATGAAAATATCAAAGCCAGGGCAGAAAGGTTTTTGAGCAGTATCACAAATTCAATTGAAATGGTTCTGAAGCAAAATGTGGAGGTTAGAATTATCCATATATCAGATATTGATGGGGCCATGAATGGTTCAAATAGAATCAAGTTACAGGATAGTCAGAAGTGGACAGAGAAAAGTTTGGCTATTAAATCGCAAAGAAGTACCAAACACTATGGGGCAGTTGATGGCCATTCTAATTTGGCCTCACAACAACAACTTTTAAATTTATCCAGAGGAAACTTTAACAATTTGGAGGGTGATCTGAATGGAGGAGATTACTCCAACTCTTTGATGTTGTTGGATCATACCTATCGATCTTCTCCACCTGAGTTGCCCCATGAAGCCAATGGTGAAAATGGTAGTCTCAAAGAAGTGAAACAGGAAATACCAATGCGAAGAATAGAATCAATTATCCATGAGCAGAGGTTAGAAACTGCCTGGTTGCAGGCTGCAGAAAAAGGTACCCCACGATCCCTGAGCCGTTTGAAACCTGAGAAGAATCAGGTGCTGCCTCAGGAGGACATGTATCATCAGAATCAAGTGGCATCTGTAAGTCCAAGGGACCTGCCCTCACAGCACTGGGGGGACGAATTAAATCATGATATCAAACTCATAAAGATGCAGGATCAGAAGGCTCTCCAGAAGGATCAGACTAGAAAAAGCACCAACTGCTGTCCAATATCCCCAAGTTTGTTGCATGAAAACAGCTTCCCAGGCAGTGCAAATAAAGAAAGCCTGTGAGTCCAATGATATGATTTCATTTTGTCAACCCTTATGATCCCCTTCTTTTTAACTGCAGGGGTCGATTTTCTACAGTTCAGATAGGCTATTAGGTTACTTTTTGCATCATGAATTAGCTTCTTTTGTTTTTTCACGGATTTTAGGCACTCTTAAGGATTGATTGTGAATTTGATACAAATAGTTAAGGTTAATAGGCTTATTTTCAACATCAATTACCACGGTTGGTAAGATAATCCAAACATGGCTCCTTAAGTAAGGCATTTAGGCACTTTCTTCAGCTCGATGCTAATTTGGTGGTGGCCAAATTGCAGTAGCAGTTCCCCTTAAATGAAAATTGTGCTTATATTCTTTTCCTTTTCTTATTGTTTACTCTTCATTGCAATTTTTTTCACTGGTGGGATAGTTGACAACTAAGAACTTTTTTAGTTGGTACCACATCTTGTATCCTAAGTATTGGTATCAAATATTTTCAAGTTAGTGAGAGCTTGGAATAGCTCCATTGAACTGAAAGGTGGATCAAGATGCAGCAGTAGTTCTAAAGATGGATTGCACCTATGCATGCCCGTCAAATAAATCCAAATGGAATTTGTCTGTGATAGGTGTATATCCAGTGGCGTTACATGCTACATTTGGGTAGCAGGATTATTGGAGGTACTCACCAAAAGTTATCTTTGGAAAGGAGAAAGATAACGAGTTCCCCTTTTTGGGGTGTTGTAGGACTTTCCTTTCTCAAACCATCACCTATGCTCCCCCTTATTTCAACCATGACTGAAATATAAGAATTTCTACATTATCCTGCTCTAACTGGACAGAGTTTGATAGTCATCCAGAAAGGACATGTTTCCTGTCTGTTGAAAACATGACATAGAGATAATGATTCCTCTACGTTGCATTTATACTTTCAGTCACACAAGTCCCAAACTCATGTTTGCTTTGTCTTTAGGGGATATGAATCTAGTACAGCAAGTGGAGGTTGCGGTGCACTGTTCTGCTGGAATACCAAGAAGCCTCACAGGGCAAAGGTATACTGTTTCCGTACTTTTTCTTCACTCTCACGCTTACCATTTCTAATTTTTCGAATTTTGTTTGTTTTGCCTCTGTATTTAAAAAGTCTAAAGGTCACCCTGCTCGGATACGTCGCAAAGGTAGACAGTTTTCACTATTTGGTGAGCATAGAAAGCAAAAGAAAACGGAGGCCAAGCATAGAACGTGAAGTAAAACTTAAGCTGAGAGTTTATCAGTTTTGCTGTTTCTGAAGTTTTATCTTTTTGAATTTCACATATTTTTCCTGTATTTATTTTTGCCTACGAGCCATTCTTAAGTTGTGCATTGAGAAAGAAGAATTAATGTAAAGGTATTGATGTCGGAACTTCTAGCATATCCAGCCATTCTCTATTTTATTACAGGTTTTTGTTTTGATGTGGGAAATTTGTTTATTTGATATTTAGTATTGAAAAAAAAGAAGCAGCTTTGTAATGAAAGAATAGCAAACATTTAGATTTGTCTTTGACTTATGAAAGGATTGAGTATAATTAAGATTTATATGATGATAATTTATGGTGTTCAACAGAACTAATTGTAATACTACACCCAGTTAGGGTAGCTATAGCATCAAAAGTTGTTAGCTACTATGGTTTTTCCGTGCGTTAGAACTCTAACGACTCACAGTAAGTTTGTTGAATTTTGTACTCATTCTTACTCTGGCTTGTGTTGTCTCGGCTGGAGTCTTCAACTTCATCTTATCTCTGCCCGATAATTGATATTGGACTTCTTTTCTTGACATAAATAATGAAAGGGAATGGAGGAATCATGAAGGAGTTGATTTTGGAAGAGTTGATACAAATAGTTAAGCGAATGAGTGGGTTAAAACAAGAAGATTTACACGCGGTTTCAAATATTATGCGAGTCTAAAGGCAAGGGATATGACAGCAAAGTTGACTTTTAAGTGAAAATAGCTTCTTCTAATATTTGGATGGTGCTGTTATGAGTGGCACCAACTCAACGTCATGAGAAGAATCAGGCGAGAGTACAAGGTTTTTGGTTTCACTTATAATTTTTATTTTTTTATTTTTATTTTTAAAAATAGAGAAGCAGAGAAAAAAAATATATTTGATTTTATTTTATTTTATTTTTATTTTTTAAATTAAAAAAAAGAAAATGATATTTTTCTGTATTTTGAAAATAGAATTAATAAACTAATTTTTTTACATTAAATAATTAATATAATCTATTGACTAATAATATATTTTTAAGGTGTATAAAAATATTTTGGTATAAGAATTTAAATTTATTTTATATTTAATTATTACTATTAAATTATTTTTTATTATAAATCTTAACTAAACATGTTTTTATTTTTCGTTTTTTTGTTATAAATGTCAACTAAATATAATTTTGTTTTTTATAAGAAAAACAAAAATACAAAAACAAGAAATAGAAACATAAAATAACAATAAAAAACAGAAATAATACCAAATGACCCCTATACTCTTCCCTTGATCCAACATTTTAAAAGAAATGTATTTGACGATCTTGTTATTGCTTGTGGTACCCAACAGAGACGGCGCTTTAACTATGACAACTTATCAAACACTTACTTTTCCCTTATTAAAACTATAAAAATTAAATATCGATTCAGACAAATACTATGAACAGTAT
Organism: Pinacopodium congolense; assembly: GCA_028565735.1. Lineage (NCBI taxonomy): Eukaryota > Viridiplantae > Streptophyta > Magnoliopsida > Malpighiales > Erythroxylaceae > Pinacopodium > Pinacopodium congolense. The sequence continues at coordinate 14,154,876 of JAOXYD010000005.1, forward strand.
ACCAAGTATTCATAATAAACATGAATAAATAAAAATTAAAAATCAATAAATAAAGATAAATAAATTAAGCTAACATAAAATAAATTAAATGAAAAAGGTATGGAAGAATAGTCTTTTTAAACCTATATCCATTCCTTAAATTATATTTTAGAATTCAATTTAATATCGAATCTCTTTTAGTGGGTGAAGACCAAACCATTACATTAAACTTTAGAAGTTAACAACAGCTCGGAAATCATTTATATGTTCACTCTCGAAAACTATCACACAAGTTCAATTGATAAAGTGGTATAACACTATAGAACAAGTATTCATCCACTACACACTAATCTAATTTCAAGAACAATTATTGAATTAATGTTTTCTTATGATTTTAAATTTTCTTTGTTATAATGCAAAAGATTTCATTTATGTAACTATTGTAGGTGATATGGACATTTTATAATTGAAAATTTTTCTTCACTTAAGTGATCGTTGAAGGTTAACTGATGACCGTGTTAGAGAATTCTAGTTAATAGGTGTTAGATTTTTAAGAAAGTTTAACCAAAAGTAGTTCCATCTAGTTTTGATGATGATAAAAAATGTTACTATTAATGGTTTTAGCATGTTTGATGCGTTGAAAAGATAGATGAGATGCATATGTTGTGGAGATGCAAGTTAGAACCTTAGAGTTGAGAAACATGTTTTTGAGCTTACACTAAAGCATTAGAATAAAAGTAGTG
>JAOXYD010000005.1:14155697-14174436 GCA_028565735.1 Pinacopodium congolense
AGTGTTTAAGCCAAGTTGTCACCTTTTTAGCCTTTTTCTAATTTTTAATCAATTTACTTGGATTTTCCTAAATAATTTTAATCCAATCAACCTAGTAGTTAAGTACTCAATTCCCTGTGGGTTCAACACTCGGAGTTCTTAATTTTACTCCACTTTATTACTTTTGCGATAGGTGCACTTGCCTTAAAAGTACGTTAGTTTTAAAGTTAAAAAATCATTTCGAACAACCGTAAATTTTAAAGTCACCTAACCAACGCAATAGTATCTAGCTAGAAATCAATCCATTAGAGAAGAATTGGATCCTTTATATCCTAATTGGAAGGAAGCGTTAATAAAGACAATTAAACCCATTACTTCGCCTTAGCTACATGTAAATGTGGCATCAAAGCAAGTGGTATTGGTATCTTTTAATATGGATAATGATGAATAAAAGCTTTCAATTAATTTTGAGCAATATGTTGTGATTTTTGTGGGTTGTAAGGAAAATACTTGAGTTGTTGGAAGTGAAGAAATTAAAGGGTATGATGAAGTTTTAGAAAGTGATGAAAGTGTTTTTTCATGTATGTTTAATGATCAATTGGATGACAATGATGTTGATTTCATTGGTGTTAAGAAAGACCTTCAAGTGGAAGAAGTTCTTGTTAAGGTTCTAGAATTTGAAAAACATGATGTAGTTGCCAAGAAAGGTGAATTTGTCACGGAAGTTCTTGAATATAAGGAAGCTTTTGAATTTATTGATTTCATTGGTATTTAAGCTTTCAATTATAGGCTAGACATGGTAATTCCAGACTTTTTACCATGGTCTTTTGTTAAGAATAAAAGTCATGAGTGGTGTTCCACGAAGGATAAGCTCCAAATTTTCAACAATTAGTTGAATGTTTTAGGAACCCTTATGAATTTGGCCTATTCTTATTTTGAGAATGATGAAGTAAAGATGTTAGATTCTAGACTAAGGAGACTTAAAGTTCTCTAACCTTAAGATCCAGTTAAAACACCTTAAAAAAGCACTTGTTAAAAGGCAAATTAACCATAAATTAAGCTATTTGTTTCATTTAGTGTGCTTTAGTTTAATTTGATTAAGTGTGTTTTGTTGTAAGATTCTAAGCCTTCAATCTCTAGTATTTTGGTTTGTTTCTTTTGTTTTAATTTGTTCTTCTTTTAAATGTCTCTTTTAGGAATACTTAATTAGAGCATAGTGTGTTTGTTTGGTTTTATTTAATATATTTTTAAGTCTTTTTTTAATTTTTAATTTGCTTTTAGTATATGTGTAAGTCCTTTTATTTTAGTAGTATGTTAAGTCTTTAGGTTTATGTGATCTTATTGTGTTTTTATTTATTATGTTTTCTTTATACTTAGTGTGTTTTCTCTTTAAGTTTCCCTTAGTTTTTCTAGCTAGTTTAGAGTGTGCTTTGATTTTATTTAGTGTGTTTTAGTTGCTCCTTTAAAATTTTAATTCTTCCTTTAAAGTTTAAGTCTTTCTCTTTGATGTGTTTGTCTCTTTTGATTTTATTTTTGCGTTTTTAAGTGTTTCTGGCCTTAATAATGTTAAAATTTTATGTTTAATCCATTTTGAATTGTAAGGACTTGAATTGGGATTAATTTGGTGAAATTTGGTATGATTTTTTATGTTTATAATTTCCTTTTGGAGACCTAAATGGTGGGTGTTAAATGGTAAGGTTTAACCCTGCTAAATTGCCATTTTATCCTTTCTAAGACTTAAAGGGTGGTACCTAAACAACGCCATTTAGCTCCCAATAATTGTCGTTTAAGTCCAAGTAATAGTTTTTAGGTATTGATGTATTACACATGTTGTTTACGGACTTGTGTTTTCGTTATTTGCTTTTAGTGTTTGTTTTCCGTTGTATCTGATTTCCTCAGTTGTATTTTGGCTGCTTCTCATGTATTTTGGATTCTTTAGATGTATTTTGACTCCATGATGTACTTCAATGATATTTATTTATATATGGAGCATGGTTTCTATTATTATTGTCTCATGTGCTTTCTCTTTCAATTTCTCATTTCTAGTTTGCTGCATCAATGATCGAGTTTTAATATTCACTTCGATGGATCGTTAAGTGATATTATCATTTTTATCGGGTGTTTTCTGTTCTCTTTTCTCCTATATTGTGCTTTATTATTGATTTTATAAATATTGGGGATAATATTCAATTTAAGTATGGGGGAGGGATACAATGTTTCACACTTATGTTTATTTATTCTCAATTTTATCATTTTATCATCTTTTTCAAGATAATTTATAATTTGGGGAATTTTGTTTTGACTTTGATGCGTATCGTTGACATTTTTCCTTTTCATTTTGGTTATTTTGATGATTTAAGATGTTATATTCTTAATTAATCATGTTTATTAACATTTAACTTAGATTATTTCATGTTTTGGATGATGAATGCTTAATGAGAATTATGATTTTCTAAGTATAAAATGCATATTTTCAAGGTGATTTGAAATTTCTTTTAATCATTTTCATTATCTTGTGTAAGTTAAAAAGAGAAGGTGTTAAAAATTAAAAAGTGAACATGTTTTCATTCACTTTGTTAGTTTCAAACCAATTGGATGAAGTTAAAGAGTGGTGTTAGTAGCCAATTGATGTGAGGAGACTCAGTTGAGTAACAGAGGATATTCATGAAAAAATGTTCATCTTCACATAAAAAGATTGAGTGACTCTTAACCAAGCCTTAAAAGACCACATTTATGTTTATGTTTGTGCTTAATAAGTAAAAGGTGTGATTTTGTTTAAAAGATTATTCATTTCACTTTGTGACTATTCATTTTATATTTGGAAATGAATTATGCAACTTAGGTTAAAGTTTGAAAGAATATGAAGTCATTTTAAGTTTTTTGTTAACTTATATGCTTGATTAATCATATAACATCTTGATAATTTGTTTGATGATTGAATGATCAAGGAAAGTTCTCAATGGTATTATTTGATGAATTTTTTATTTTCCTATTATTATACTCCATTTTAAAATTGATAAAGAACTAATTTCCTTGAGGACAAGCAAATGTTTAAGTGTGAGAGAATTGATAGGGGTTTATTTCATAGTTATTTTAATGATGTTTTGGTATAAATTCATCCTATTTTGTAGTTTGATTGTTTAATTTGTACTCTGAATTGTTTGCTTTGCAGATTATACCCCAATTAAAGCAAAAATCAAGGAAAATATAACAATTAGAGCAAAAATAAGAGTAAAATGGAAAGCATAAGCAACTCTAACTTAGGATTTTCTTCTTCTTTCTCTAGGTTAGGTTTTTCTTTTTCAACTTTGTATTTGTTGATTTCAGGTTGTTTCTAAGGATTTTTAGAGTTAATAAATGTGATTAAAGGCTATCTATCACTTTGGATTATCATTTGGTTCAGTCTAAACCTTTTAATCACTTGTTTCTCTCTTGCTTGATTGTTTTATGTTATATATGCACACTTAATTTGATTTTAAGCTAAGCACATGTTATTAAATGAATTTATTAAGTTCTTAACACATGTCAGATGATAATCTTTGTTTATATTGAGTTTTTAATGCTTTCTCAAATTGACCACTTAAGATAAAGTTGTTACATAATTAAGGATTTGAGAAATCTACTTTAATTATTGGAAAAATAAATAAATAACATGACTTTAATCAATGAATGACCAAACTTGATTAATCATACGGATGCTAATCTTAGAATATGGATTTTAGAATTAGAACTTCGTGAATTTTAAACCAACTTCTTATAACTACAAGTGGACCAAGCTATAGAATAGAAATATTAGAGATAAGATATTGACTTAATCATAACTTTGTTTTAAATTAGTGAAGACTCTATATTAGATATTCTAACATTTCCATAACTCGATTAAATCATTTAAAGTCTAATTATTAGCTAATTATTCAATTCGGTAATCTTTAAAGCCATTTAGAATCCTTTGCATTGTTGGAAGGTTTTTAAGTTTAATTAGTAGTTCTAATCCTTTTAATTTAGTAATCTTGAGCTTTTTTAGATAATTATAATTTGATTGACCTATTACTCACATTAGTTTCCTATAGATATGATATTCCGAAGTCTTAAAAATACTTTACTTTATTACTTGTCGCAACAATTAGTCTCGATTTAATTTAAATTTTTATGTTAATTGATTAATTTATTTGAACTTATTTAATGTTAGATCGACAAACACAACACCATGAAGTCTTGATGAGAGAGTTCATCATCATTCATGGTCTTTCTTAGTTTTTTCTCTTCAATTATTGACTACTTCTTTTCTTATTCAGAGAATGATCCTTCTATTCTGAAGAGATGATAATGCAAGGCGAAGAGAAAGACTGATGGAAATGGAATGCCAAGGATTTGAAGAAGAGTAATTTTACAAGAAAAAAAGTAAAAAATACCCCAAGGTTGGGGTGCTGATTAGAACTAGGTCACTACTGATTTGATTAATTTTGCATCTCTCGATACAGAAGTCTTTGATGATAGTTCATTTTTTTCTGTTAAAATGTTTTGAAAGACTCTAAAATTTGTTTCGACTTATGAATAAAGTTTGCGAGACTGTTGGTAACAAATAACTTCGTAAATGTTTATCCTAAAGGGTTGTTTGGTATAGTTTGTGTTTTCAGTTTTGATTTTTAATACAGAAATAAAAAAAGACAAACACTAATACAGCACAGAAATTGAGGATAAAATACAAAAATTAATATAAATATATCAAAACTACAACTAAAAACTACAATTCACAGTAATACCAAACGACCCCTAAACAAGAATGACAACTCGTTTTCACCTTTACCAGGCAATGCTTTACCAGATTTGGATCTATATTTATATAGACATACACACATACGAAAAATATAAAAGTTCATTTCGGTTTTCAATATTCGAACTCTAAACGTGTCACTGTTTAAGTGCTCACGTTTAGTGGCCAATCCAATAACTGTATCTTCTTACTCTTTCTTTTTATTTCTCATTGTTGTTTGTTTTTTCTAGGTTATTAATTTTGAGTTCTTTTGTTCTACAAATAATGAAAATATCTTGATAAGATGATTTGGAATTTCAAGTTAGGGGAAGAGGAATAAAATTTGAAGAGGATTTTGAGCTTTTGATGTGTTCTTACTTTCAGAAGAAGCTATACCCATACCTTAAGCCGAAAAGGAAAAAAGAAATTGTTTCGTAACGACAATTTTTGAAAATTTAAGGAAACCAACATACAAACGTGCGTGTAAATGTTAGATTTTATTGTAAAGATGACTTGGTGATGAAAGCTAATCACTGAAGTAGATCAAGGATCCAAGCAGATAGATCGCTGTTGGCATCTATTTGAGAAGAGAGAGAATTAGAGTGTGGAGAGCCAAGGCATGAATTCATCCATTTGTTGACACCTATTACTCCAATTTTCAGGATCCCTCAGAACTAAGTTGTTGGCTTCGTCTTTAAGAATTGGAAAATCCGTATGGAATGGCATGTTGTTGCTATTCATCATAAAACCAGCTGTTTCTTCTTGACCAACCATCAAGTCGATGTCATAATGGTCTAAAACGAAGTCACTGATGTTGACCTCCATTATTGGAAAAGAAGAAGAAGAAGAAGAAGGGCTTTGACGACCATCATCATTCTCAATTCTCTTGATGTTCTCGCAATCACTTTCAACATGAGGGATATTAATGAACTTGGTCAACCGTACTGCCTTGGTTCGTATAACTGATGATTCTTCAGCTGGTTTCTTGCAAATTTTAGGCTCCTTGCCTGAGGCATTACCCAAAATTTGACCTTTGCTATATTTTGGATTATTGTTAGCACTACTACTAATGTTCTTCATTTGATGGTGATGATGACGACGGTGATCAACTCTCTTGCTCAAGTTGGTATTCCAGTAGTTTTTGATTTCATTGTCAGTTCGACCAGGTAATCTCCCGGCAATAAGCGACCACCTGCAGTGCACAATAGACATAATTTCTGAAAATATAACTAATAAAACACCTTCTAATTACCACAACAGATTTATACGAACAGAAAAGAGAAACCATAATTGATTGGCTACTGAGTAATATTTATAGCATAATATATATAATAAAATAAAATTACCTGTTACCAAGGAGTTTGTGTAGTTTGATAATGAGCTCTTCTTCTTCTTCAGAAATGTTACCTCTCTTAATGTCTGGTCTTAGATAATTCATCCATCGAAGTCTACAACTCTTTCCACAACGCTTCAACCCTACACGTATAAGCAGTAACATTACCGTAATTACACAATGCATATAACTTCAACGCTAAGTTTATATATAAGTATTTCATAAAATAAAATCAGTATATACCAGCTCTACGAGGAAGGTCTCTCCATTTGCCTTCACCATGGAGGTTAATGTAGTTAATGAGGGTTCTATCCTCACGAGCAGTCCATGCTCCTCTGTTCAATCCTTCTTTCACACAACATGGTTTCCTTCCCATCTCTCCCTCTCCCTCTCTCTCTTCTTTTTTGGGCTATGGTGGGTTCAGTGAATGGGTACTTAAAAATACCAAGTGCCCTTGTGAAGTTTGAAAGAGACAATCTCCTAGATTACAGCATCCAACTAGCTATTTAATTTTAATTAATTTCTTCTTCATTTTTTTATATAGTCTCACATAATTATGTAGATGTGTATATATGAGATAAATACTCACCATGAGTAATCCTTGTATTTAATTAATTAAACTTATTTAAAATAAAACATGAAATTAATCTAGGCAATAAACTCACTAAATTAATTTTCAAAGTAGAGAATCATATATTGGTTGCCAGATAAAATCGTTTCCATGATTTATATGAAAGTTAACAAAGTTATATTCTGAAAATTAATTAAAGAGTTGATAATTGACTTATGAGTTTTTTGTCACCAAATATATCAAAGGGATTTTATCTCTTCCTTAGTGATTCCCAACACACCTCATATCAATTTTCGGAACCGGAAGGCTATCATGGACTGTTTTGATATCATTAATTCAAATCAGGATGAGAACTTAGAAGAGGCAATTGGTTGTTGTCTACTTAATTACCCCTAGTATTCCCTAAACTTTGACTTCTAATAGTGCTGTCATTTTCCTCTTAATTATTCCACTTCCTTGATAGGTTGAATTTGCTCCTTTGAGATCCAGAAACTAAGGAAATTAAACGTTTAAGTAAAAGTGATCATTAAACTATGCGTAATTTGTACAAGTGACTGCAAAGTTAGATGGGACTAACTTTCAAACTCGTTGACCCCAGGTTTCCGTGGGTAAGAGATTGTGTTGTGTGCATACTTTTATACAAACATTTCAAATACAGATTTGGGGATCTCATTCTGAGTCCAAAAGATATGCATAACTATAATAATAATAATAATAATACCATATTGAAATTAAAAGAATGTTGTACTCTCTAGGTTTCTAAGTGGTCATAAAATTACATTTATAAATATGAAAGTGGGAATGAATCTTCTTGATAGGTCCAAAATGGCAGGCCTACTCAAAATCTTACGACATAACAGTAGGATCTGAGCTGTGATTTTTTTTATTTTTATTTTGTGTGCGCATTTGATACGAGAGTAAACCGATGCAAGATATGGTGCTGCTGATACGCAACCAATGACCACTTAACAATGCATAAAGAAACGTTGCTAGTATAAGATCATGAAGTTTGATTTAATTAGTTGTCTACATTCCACCTGTACATGCGCTTATCTCGGCGTCGGCTAGTGGTTTGGTTATGCTCTTAATAAAGCACTGCCAACTTGAAATCGTGCTTCTTTCCAGATTCCCTAAGTTGTGGAGGAGAAGTATTTTCTTGTCTTACCTTTCAAAACTAAATCTTGAGAAATGAATGCCATGTGACATCAAATATTACATAACTCTTGATTGAACACCCAGGAATTAATGCAAGTTAAATTTAGACAACTTGTGCATCTGCAATAGTCCTAAATTATCCTTAAAAAAACATAATGGAAGTGGAGGAAGATTCAAAAGAAATTTTCAAAGGCAAATTGACACCCATATGCACTGCACAGACCGGTCCAATGTCCGAGGAATTGTTTTTGACAAGAAATAAGAATTGGTTTGAGAATATGTATATAAAAAAGAGTCAGCTAAATGAAAATCACGTGGTTGTTGCTAAAGGATGATAACGAATTGGTCAATTGGGAATCGAGTCTTTTCGAAATTTGTGTGGATTTTGTTTTGATTATAGGCATAAAATAACGTAAGTATATCGATCGTTCAAATCGGGAGACGTGGGAGTTTTCCTAGCCATGTATTACTTGCTTAACGTAGCCATATAAGAGCCCTAAATTAAGGTATAGCAGCACTGAATTCTATGCAATGGTGGCATAGCATTATGCTCGTTAGCTCTGGGTCTCTCCATATTTACTGTAACTTCTGAACAGAAACATATTAGCTTGTTAAACGTATCCAGATTTCTTACAAGGAATATCTATCTACAGCAGACATATTCGATGGGGTCCTCTCAATGAATACTCATTACATGACACCGGATTTTATTAGGGAATTAGGTACATGTGCCCAAGTCTCGTTTTCAATTGGTCATCATTAAGATCAGAACTGAACATGTCATCAACTCCGTTGTGTGCGCAAAAGGATTGATATCTGCATTGCCATTGCTTACAGGTAAGAATTTTCCTTTAAATTCCCATCACCTTTGATTACAATTAAGAACAGAGAGTTGACTTTTCCACACACACACACACAAAAATTCTACTCAAAATCAGAGGCACAAAAATCCTCAAAGCTGAAGATATGTATCTACTAATAAAATGTAACCTCTTTAAACCTTGTTATGACAAAGGAAACAGACATAGAACTGCATACTACCTTGTAAGCAGTAACTGGAGCATAAGAATCAGCTTCTCTGGGCATTAATTCTGATCCCTACCCTTCTACTATCATGTTTGAAGTCAATCGTAGATGTTGTTTCAAGAAGACTTGCTCTGTACTACCATCTACTAGTGGCCTGGCTTAAGACAGTGTATCAGTTGTTGCTGAACCGTACCAAGATTTTCAGTTGAATCAAACTATCCAATCAGAGTTTGGATGAGAGGGGGGCTCCACCTCCTAATGGAGAATTTCAACCTTTTGCCACTCATCCCATCGCTCAGCCAAATAATCATCACTTTCAAACATTCTTATAACTTCTACTACAACTGGACATCTGAAATATTTAGAAATGTAATTAAAAAGATACACGTACGAAATTTTTTTGGAAATGCCTCTAAGAATAGACGAAGACCTCATGAAGAACCAAAGTAGTAGCCATCTATTTAAACTTGGAAATAAACCTCGTGAAGAACCACAGGTCCAGGAGCAGCTACAGTGAACATATAGTTGTCCATTTCAACTACAAAATATAATTAACTAACATTAAGATTAAAAATCTCAAGATTGCAAGAAACAAGCTTGAACTAAGTACTTTGACTTCCATATACAAATATATATATATATATATATGTTACAAGCAAGGCCATTAAAGTATGCATAGATAAGTATTAAACATCAATAACCCCCTCCCAAGAATACCAACCCAATAAATCAATAACTTCCAAACCAAAAGAATCTCAGGCTTCTTAGCCTTACTTGGCGTGTTAGCGTTGGAAGAATCATTGGCAGAGTTAGCAGCTACTAAAGCAGTTGCCTCCCTCGCTTTTATATTACGTTGTATAAAACGAGTGGCCAATATTGGCTGAGGAATCAAATCATGAGAACCCCTTCCATACAAACGGTGCGTCGGACTCCTCTTCTCCTTCCAACAATATTTCGTCGAATATTCTTTGGTCCTCCTAAAATCCCGAGTTCCAGAGTATCTTTATTATTCTGGAAGGAGAGGGAGTCTCTCGCCGGTGGCAAGGTGATTGATAGAGGAGATGAGGACTTTAACGGACGGAAAATGGTTAGAGGATAGCTTATTCTCGTTGCCGGCAATGGGAGAGGGAAGGGAGATGACGACGACGACGATGGAAACAGCTAAATTCACTTGAGCATGTACTGACTCCAATTCGCATAATAGTATAACATAAGAAAACCAAAATAATATAGATGCCCGAACAAGAGAGACGAAAAAGCTGTTTTTTGTTAATTTGGAACCCTGTTTTTAAAACAGAGAGAAACGATAAAATTGCGTTTCTCTTTTCTTGTTTTTATTTTTTCACTTTTGCAAACAAAAAACCAAAACACAACAACACCAAACACGCTTCATCCCTGGCCTTATGTGTCTAAGAAAACGAAGAAATAAAATATAAAAAATAATTGATACCAAACCCCTGATGGTATCATTGTTTTTTTTTAAAATTTTTTAAATATAAAAATTAAAAAAAATAGAAATCGAAAATAATATATTAATATAATAAAAAAATAAAAAAATAGAATAAAAATATACAAAAATATACAAAAATCAATATAAAAATTACAACTAATAATAATATCAACATCCTAAACTTTCATACCTCTCATTTTTTTTCATTTTTAATCATCTCTCTCCTAAGATTTTCTTCTTTTTTTTTCCCCTTATCCCTCTTAACAAGTCTAATTAGCCAATTACTAATGTTGCATAAAGTGGCAACCAAACAGGCCGGTTCTCTTGAAAAGTACGTTGAAGGACTTTAAGTTTTGCAAAATGTTCTTCGCATATTTTATAGAAAGTTTAATTTCTTATCATTATTGTTTAGTAAAAAAAATATCAAATTAACCCTAACGTTTTTATTTATTTTTAGCTCAAATCCTAACATTTGAAAACATTTAAAAAGATCCTTAATATTTTATAAATATTAAAAAAGAAGTCTAACATTTTAAAAATATTCAAAAACAACTTTATAATAAAAATTAGATTAAGTTTTTCTAAAAAAAATTTAAAACCTTAAAATTCTTTTTAAATGCTTTTGAAATGGTAGAGTCTAACTTGAATATTTTAAAATGTTAGGATTTAACTTGAATATTAATAAAAATGTTATGGCTATAATGATGTTTCTTGCCTTATTACTACTTTACAACATAAAATTAATTTATAAAAATTAATTTTTTTTGTAGTAATATTAAAAGAAAATAATAATACGAAAATCATCTAAATACTAAAGATAATGCAACTATATAAAATAGCAATACCTTAATTATTACTTAAATTTTTTCCAATAATAACAGGTTCAGTTATTGAACATATAATAACTTGAGTGCCAAAAATAAATATAGGAGTTAATTTAAACCATTTGGAAAATGTTGAAATTTAAATAAAAATTTTAACCAATGTCTAAATAAATCATCTGATAACTATGTCAATGTCTAGTGGATCCAAATTGCCCAACTATGACCTTATATAGGTTAACCTGACAAAAAGTTAACTTCATTAGATTTTAAGGTGTTAGTGGTAATGTTTTGAAAAATTAAAGTATAGCATCATATTATAAATAACGAGAGAGAGTTAATTAGGTCTTATCGAAAATGTTAGGATATAACATAAAATTTTGGCCTCAAGAATTATTCATGTTTTCATCCCTATTTGGAACATTAACATGAGTATGTTCATAAGGTCAGAAAGATGATTAAGTTTGATTCAAATTAAGAAAAATATTTATTATATAATGAGCTATGTTATATTATTATTTGAAAAAAAAGAAATATTAATAAACTAAAATTTGAGATTTCAAAAAGTAAATTAGTTAAAGCATAAATAAAAATATTTGATTTACTTTAATAAAAGAAGGATAAGCCTTTTAGGCTACGAAAAGCTTTTATTTATCTTGATCTTAAGTAGCACATATTGAATACATAGATCTAAAATTTCCTAAATAAGCTTTTTATTTCAAATAATATAATTGATAACTCAAAATTTAAGGCTAACGTGTTGTCATTTCACAAAAAATATAATTGACAATACAAAGTTTCATGTTATAATGTTGTTTAGTAATTAAGTATTTGTAAATCCATATTTGTTCTTTTACTTTATTTTAAAAAACCTCTTTAGAGATCTACTAACAAAATATAGGAAAAGTGTTATTTGAAACTTCTTCTTCTTTTTTTTAAAAAAGAAGAAAGATTCAAGAAGAAGGTATCAACTAAAACATGGTTTAGTTTGAGACAATTTATGATGTTAAATATATGGATCATGTATATGAAACAAAATTTTTTGGATCCCTTAATAATATTCTACATACCTTAAGTGAATTCATTCATGAATCATTAAAATGGTATTAGGAGTACCAAGATCAGAATGCATAACTATAGTTTATGAGATTATTGAGTCACTTATTGTAGAAGCTCAAAATTAGAAGACGACCACCTAACTCTTCCATTGTCTCTCCCATAATTTAAAATCAAATTATAAATAATGTGAACATATCGCTATATAATATTACTTATAAAGGGATATAAGATGGAAAAAGAGACTTAACCTAATTAGTTAAAGGATTGAGATTTATCATTAAGGTGCCCTAATATCCTTATTCAATAACTATACCACATTCAATAATCCTACTACAAAAAACCAAGTCCAAAATAGAATCATAAATATAATAAGAGGTTTACAAGTATCCATTTGACCTAATTAAAAAATACTAATTAGTTGTATCTTACATTAAAAAAAATTCTAGCATTGTCTCATTTTGGAAAAACTAATAATTTTCTAAAATTATTTTTGAAATGACTCGATTAGATCACATAAAAAGTATAATAAATTTGTGTGTAATTTTAAAGAACATGTCAATATAAGGAACTCAATTTAATGAACCATCGATATTGGAGCATAGTAGTTAACAAGTTGTAATTAACATATAACACCTATAATCATAAGGATAAACCGCTCATTAATTGAACTCTTTGTTATGGTACTAGTGTAGTGTGACTTGCATCTTAACTTATAAAATCATGAACCATGCATAACCATATTAATCAAGTTTCAAAATAAGACATTGGTCTTAAGATAAACTCACAATCCATAAAAGAGATCATTAACCTCACACAGAGATTGACTATCAAAAGGTTACCCACTTTATAAAAAAGCCATGAGTCATAAAAATAAATCATTGGAAAAAGAAATTATCCACTCTAATAAAGAATTCATAATAAATCTTATGTTAAAAGCAATTATATGTGCATATATACGATAAGATAGCTATTACATGTATTGTGAACATCAAAATATAATAAACAAGTGTGTTGAATCGAGGGTGGTTCCACCTTTGTTTTAATAATGAAAAAATGATTTTACTAATGCATCTTTTAAGTTTGATATACTGAGATAGGTTACCTTGAAGTGTATGGTAGAGACTTTAAGTTAAAAAACATTGTTTAAAGTGTTTAGACAAGTTGTTGAGGAGCATTGGAACCTAAGTAGGGATTATTTGAAGATCAATTTGTTCGATGAAGTATTAAGCTTTGAGATAATATGTTTAATAGAATTTATTTATGTAAGGTTTTATTTAAATCTCCTTTCGTTCTTACCATAGTGTCTAGAGGTGTTGAACTAAGGAGGTTCCAATCATGTGTTTTAACGATGAAAAAGCATTATTACTGCTAATGTTTGAGTTTTGATGCATTTGTAAGAAAGGAAAATGTTTAAAGTGAAAGAATATGTTTGTGGAGACTAAGGTAGAAGAGCTCAAGCATTGAATGATCAAAAGTGAAGATCAATTCAAGAAGCTCAAGTTTAGATAGGTTTAGAAAAGTGTTTAAGTATTAAAAGTTTCCTAAACTTAATCTTAATTAAAACTTGAAAAGGGCTCTAACATTTGCATGAAATTTTTACACAATCATTTGCATATAGGATTTAAATTGTGGTCTTAGTTATTAATTAAATTTGAATATGGCATTAACATCCTAGGAAATGATTTAAAATGGCTTATAGGTATAAAGATGCTTAATCATGAGAATATGTGTGATTTGTGTTTAAACAAATTCTCTTGATGAGTTTAAGTGATTAAAATGCTTCTTGAAGTTGATTAAGCATGTTTAAATATGTTATGCTATAAATTTTGGATTATGGAAGGACTAAGGGTTGTTTGAAAGATTTTAAAGGTGTTTAAAGATGAAAAGTTTTTATAATCAAGGCAATTCTTATGTTTGTGTTAATTGAAATATTTTGATTATCTAATTAGCCTTGAATTATGTTTTAAAAATTATTTAAAGTTTTAATTAATGTTAGGAAATTACTTGGAAAGGTTTAGAATTGATTTGAAGTATATTTTATGTTTTTCTGGAGCTAAACAGTGGATCAATAAGACCTATATATGGGGTTACAAAGTGCCTTATAATCCCTGTTTCCCAATGAGCTATACGACAGGCTATAAGGCGCCGTATACCTTTTTAAAACCCGCCGTATAGTTCCCTATCTCTAATGGCTAGTTTTAGGTTTTAACAACTTTTTGTGTCTCAAGTAGCTAGTTCTTATCTCTAATGTCTCTACTCCTTCTTAACACTATAAATATCTTTTCTAAAAAATTTTATCACTTCTTAATTCCCTAAAAAACATTTTACATGATCAAATCATACAAACACTTAAGCTCTCTCTATTTTTGCACTGTCTTCATCTTACTTTGACTTTCATGTTCTAAATCAATTTATACTGCAACAAAATTATTTTTTCAATTAGTTAAGATATATAATACGTTGATTGAACTTTCTTTTAATTTTTAAGTGATCAATTCTTGTGTTTCAAGTTTTTAAAGTTCTACTCTTCAAAACTATAAATTTTTTTTACTACCTTTAGTTCAATCTCATTTTTCATCAATTTAATCTGTTTCTGGGCATGTGAAATTATCGCTCTTAGTTTGATTAGGTGCTCAAGAGTTTTATTGAATATTTATAAAGCTTATTTTGCTGTTTTAAGGTTGAAGCTTCTATTAATACTAAAACTGTCTCTATTTTGGGTGAGCCTTTGTTCATTTCCATTTTCACTAATTCTAACCATTTTGGTGCAACAAATTTGTTGTTTTCTATTTGTTTAAGGTATTAGGAGTGTGATGGAGTTTTTTGTTGTTGTAATTGTTAAGCTATTGTATTGTTTTTTTAAGATCAATTTTATAAGTTTCTCCAAAACTATCCAAGTTTGATAGTTTTTACTTGATTCTTGGTTTAGACCACTTATTTGATGTGTTAAAAGTATTTTCAATGCTACGAGCTGTTCTTAATTGATTAATTTAGGTTCCATTAGGTTTTTTTTAATTGATTCCATGCCATTTGATTTGCTAAAATCGTTCGTTTATAAGTTGAAACATTAAGACTGCATAATTTGACAGCTTGTGCTTACTTTGGTTAAATCTGATCATTTGGCTATTAAATTTTGTTTTTGTTAGAAAAAATCAATTGTGTGTGGTCTATTAAGGTGTAGTGATCTAATGAGGTGTAGGGAGACTGGTCATAATTTTTTTTTGCCTCTTAAAGTTTCAGAATCATTTTATATTGCATGAACTTTAGTGAAACAACATAGAAGGTATGGTTTGGATACTAACTTGTGGTATTTGCTTTGTTAATTGTTGTAATAGATTTAAAGCTCCTCTTTTCCATTAAAAAGTTTGTTAAAAGGTTGCTCTTGACCTGTATAGAACAATATTTGAGATGCATTGATATTTGAATATGAATTAGAATGTTTTATGTTATACATGTGCATTAGAAAGAATAAGGCATTGGCATTGCATTAATTACATTTGAGACCTTATCTTGCTTTGATTTTGATTAAGTTTTTGATAAGCTACATAAGTTTGTGTTGAGGCTCAAGGGAGTTTGGTTTAGGGGTAGTTTATATGGATCAAAAATTGTGTAATTTAAGATAATTGTAAGGGTTACTCTTTACCTATTGGAAAGTAAGATTATTGGGTTTATCTTGACCCTAATAATTCAAGATTGTAGTATAAGTTTCTCTTGACCTTTGAACAACATTGTTGTATTGCTCTTTACCCTTAAAGTAAGATTGTAAAGGTTTCTCTTGACCTTGTAAACAAGATTTTTTTAAAGGGTTACTCTTCATCTAATTAAAGTAAGATTAGTCTTTTAGTGAATTTCCAACAAGTAGTTAGAGAGATGACGTAATCTATCTTTAGAGTAGGCGAACCTCTATAAATCCATGTGTTCATCTCGTCCCTTATCTCTTTAACGTTATTCTTTTATGTTTATTATTAATTGAATATTGCCATATCATATGATTAGAGATTACATTTAGTTAAAATTGGCCTAAGGTGTTTAAATTATTAAATTTGGAAAGAAAATTTTAAACATCTAATTCACCCCCATCTTGGATGCCATGGGGCTTACAAAGGGCACACTACATACATTCATGTTTAGTATTTTATATATAGGATGTATAACTAATAGGGGTTGTAAGTAATTGATGTGTGCGAAAATCCTCTTTATATATGAATGAATGTTTGCATGTAAAGTGTGAATGTATGTGAAATTGATTAAAGAATTTTTTTAATTGGTAATATTTGAGAATTGATTAAGGAAATGTGTGAATTGGAAAATTGGTAACATGTGTGAATGAATGTGATAAAATAGAAGTGAAAATGTTACAACAAAGTAAAGATGGTAAATTAGATGTATTGGATTGTGTCAATTTGTTTAATTGTGATAGTTGAGTTAAAAGGTGTTTGATGATGTTTGTAATGTATTAGAATATGGGTAAATGGGTTAAGAAATGTTTTAAAGTGTTGAGAATAGTTTAGAGTGGCTTAAAGATGTTTTGGTAAATTTATGATGTTTTTTTAGGATGCATAATGACAGTTCATCAGGGGATCAATGGCACTACTGCGCAACCCATGTTAAAGTGGACTATAATGGTGGTACATTAATGGCACTTTCTTAATCCCAATTGCTATCGATGTCTGAATTTTATACTAGAAACTTAAAAATCGATCATTGATCCAATTTGAGTACCTTTACAGGATAGACCTCAATAGAAAATTAAAGGGTAATGGCAACAAGTGATTGAGTTTAGTAGTTCTTAATGGCTATTTCTTAATAGGAAAAAGTGTTTAATTCCACCTTCCCTTATCCTAAGGTGTTCTAGCCTTCTAAAGTTATTGACGTTCATCTCATCTTTTGCTGTAATATGATTTATAAAGTCATCTCTAAATTAATTGCTAATAGATTGAAAGATTTCCTCCTCCATATTATTTATAGTAATCAATTAGCCTTTGTTAAAGTTAGAAGGATTAGTGATAATATCCTTCTAGCATAAGATGTTTGTTAGCCTTATAGCACCCAAGAGGGGGGTTAATTGGGTATTTAAAAATTCTTGCAGAAATAAAACACTTTAAACACCTTAGGCTAATTTAAACAATATGAAATCTTTAGCCAAAACTTCAACCTATATGGAACGTCAATTCTTATGCCAATATCAATCAAATTCAAACAAAGATATAACAAATACAATGCACAAATATACTTAAGAATTTCTTCTTTTCTTAATCGATACTTCATGATTTTGCATGCGAGACTCATTTGATTGGATATACTTAAGCACTGTATCTTCAAAATTTGGCGCTTCTCTTTGAGTTTGAGTGGCTCTAAAGCCATGTGGAGGTGGTGTTTGAGGATTGGGTTGAGGTTGTTGAGGTGGTTGCAAGTAGTTTTGAGTGTTACTCCATGAAAAATTAGACGGTTCCTCCAACCAAGATTGTACGTGTTTGAGAAAGGGTTTCCTCTTTACCTATTAAAGTTGCTAACAAATTGAGCTTGTTTAGGTTCTCTAGCAAAAGGACTTCCTTCTTGACACTCTAATGATAAATGGGAGGTACTACCACAACTTTCACATTCATTACTATGGGAAATACTAGCAGCACCAGTCATTAAATTATCTAACTTCTTATTCAGTACTTCCAATTGAGCAGCAAGAGCTACTGTGTCATTGATTGCACGAACACCATGTGGTTTCCTTGGATGGCGTTCGGAGTCATACTGAAAACTGTTTATCACCATATCCTCAATCAGATTATATGTCTCGGTCGCAGTCGTTCGCATTAAGTTGCCTCCAGTTGTAGCATCTATGGTGCTACGAGTTGAAGGAGTCAATCCTATGTAGAAGATGTCTACTTGTTACCACGTATTGAATCCATGACTTGGATACTTTGTAAGCATCTCCCTAAATCGTTCACATGCCTCGTATAGACTCTCATTCTCGTATTGCATGAATGAGCTAATCTCAGTTTTCATCTTATCTATCTTAGCGGGTGGGAAGAATTTAACTTGGAACAACTTCATCACTTCATCTCATGTAGTAATGGAACTAGACTGAAGAGTAGACAATCAAGGTTTTGCCTTATCTCTAAGTGATAGAGAGAAAAGTTTAAGCCTAATTGCATCATCAGAGACTCCATTGCTCTTGAAGAGTTCACAAATATCCAGAAAATTTTGCAAATGTTCATTGGGATCTTCTAAGGTTGAACCTCCAAATTGTGATGACCTAATCATGAAAATTATGCTATGAGGGATTTCAAAGTTGTTGGCATCGACTTTGGGCCGCACAATGCTAACCACAGGTCTACCTTGGTTCCCTAAAGCTAAATCTATCATGGTTGGTTCTCTATTTTCTAAGTGAGGTCCTACAACTACATGTTTATCAGGATACATTTTGACAGGATCAAGTTCAGTTTCAGTGTCACTTGATGTTCTTATATCTAATGAATAAGATGACGTCGCACGAGTTTCTTTCTTCTTCTTCCTTAACGTGCGTTCAAGCTCAGGATCGACATTTACTAGCTCGGGATTGCGTCCTCGAGTATGCATACACGTTCAAAATAAATAC
>JAOXYD010000005.1:14174536-14184619 GCA_028565735.1 Pinacopodium congolense
AGATATAGAAGGTAAGGGTTGAGGTAACCGCTCATCTAATAATTGAACAATCTGACCTACTTGAGTCTCCAAATTCTGCAGTGAATCTTCATGAGATTGCATTCTAGACTCATTACTTTGAATATACCTCATCACTATATCTACAAAATTAAACTGATCTTGATCAAGTAAAGTAGAGGGAAGTTCAATTTGAGGATTAACATGGGATTATTGGTAGTCACAGATGGGGTAGTCTTCCTTACAAAATTGATAAGAATCAACTTCTTGCCTAGTATAAAATTCATGGTCTTGATTAGGGTCAAAGGCAAAAGATGGTCTTATTTGGCAATCATTAGAATCATGAAAGGAACTACCACAAAACTCACAATTCATCAAATATTAAAACCAATCACTACCAAATTGAACCAATCTTTGTAAATATGACCCTTTTCATTAGTATATACAATTCATGTTATTTTTAAAATAAAATGTTATTTTGTTAGATTTAACACCTACCAGTCTACCATTTCACTTTCTCCAACTCCTTACTTCTGTTGAACTTCCCTAGTGGCAATCATCCATTCTAATGTGCCTAATACCATTAAAAACAAAAACAGATATGGATATATATTCAAATTGAAAAAATATGTATTCTTAATCAATATGGAAACACATTTAATGAAAGAAAATGGACATTAGTTATTATCTACTAATTCCAAATTTATATCACCCAATAAGTCTTTGATGAAAACATTGAATTGATTTGCATTGTAAAGGTTTTGATACTTAGTATTCTTTTGGGACTTTAGGGGCTTTAAAAACTTTAGGTTTTTTTTTTTGGTGAAAAAGAAAACTTTAGGTGTTTGTAAATTGCCTTTGGATTTGAATTGGAATGGATTTTGATAAGATAGTTCGTATAAAAGGCTCCAAAAAAGGCGAGAGGAAAGAGAGTCCTCTTGAAAGTTTCAATTGGCAATATGACTATAGAGTTCTTCTAGAGTGTTGCGAGTGGCAAATGGATTTTAATCCTAATCAACCCTTCCTTCTTTTCGGCGTATTTTTTAAATAATTGTTTCAATTACATACATATCTCATGCCGTTTTAAAATTGGAGTGGGCTAGCATAGGTTACAATCCACATCAACTACTTTATCGGTAGGGGTTAACAGATTTGGCTCCTATAATACATTTCACCCAAATTGATAATTGGTGAATTTGATTACCACTTTTTGTAGTTTGGACTAATATTGTTGACAAAATTTCTAAATTTAAAATGCAATTTAGTTATTCATAACTATTACCTTACTAGCAAATAAGAGTTCGACTAATGTTTTCTAGCGTAGGTGATCTTGATTCAATATTAAATTAATGTATTTTCCCTAATAATGGAATTAGTTTGTCTATACAATCTATATGTTTGATTCTTTCCATAGGTCTATTCTCTACCCTTTAAGCTTTAGTTTCAATGTAAATGTTAGTTCTACTATTTATATGTCATGATATGATTATACTACATATATTTGTTATTATACCACATACATCTGTTGTGTATGGATAATGAGATTCTATTGATACAAAGTCAGCTCTATAGAAGATGAGATTCCATTGCTACAAAGTCAAATCTAGTTCACTTATTAGAAGTTCAATTAACATGCATTCAATAGGAATTTAAATCAATCTAATAAGTCTAGATAAAAGCAACAAAATAAATTTGATTTGTATTACAAATTGATTAAATTAATAAATAAATTTTTATTTAGAAATGATAATTTATATTAATTTACTAAAAAAATTAATAATAAAGGGAATGCATACTTATTCAAATTCTATATATCAAGTCTTATGTGAATAGTGAATTTTTTTCTTGCAATACTTTCTTGAAAGTATGTTTCAAATAAACTATGCAATGACGCAAAGTCATTATTCTAATTCCTTATCCTTAAATTAGTACTTCTCGTGGGTTGACAGAATTAAAACATCATAAGAACCTAACATAATTTGAAAAAAGACAGTAAATCAAAGATAATAAAGAAAATTGTAGTTTTATATAATTAGAAAAAGAAATCATGAATAAAAGTATTGATAATAACCAATTTATAAATTATTAAAGCTTATATAAAATTCAAATAAAGGTAATAGAGTATTTCGTATATTTTCCTTCATCTCAAGTTGTCTTAGGATGCCATTTATGGCTTGGCCTATAATAGTACTTTGACCTACCCTGATCTAATAAAAACAAGTCTAATGTTAGGCTTTTAAGTCCAAATTACATAATTATGTGAGTGTTAATGATTATTTATCAATACTTGACATGCAAGTTAAAATGAAGAAGGCATAATGTTGAGGGAATAAGGTAATGACTTGTGAGTGATGAGCAAAATAGGAAGTGTCAGCAAAATCTCAAAAATAGACAAGAGTCTACATGCATTAGTGCATATTGGCGAAATTCTTCGACAAGGGATAAGTTTTGGATATGAGACCAAGTATGATTAGTGCAACTAGGTTGTACTAAACCTAATAGTGCATGAAGACGCTTGACTTCAGTGAGAAGGTCTGAAAGCATGTAAATATGCAAAGTTTATTGTATATTAACTTAGATTGTTGTTTTACTTAGTCATCAAATAATATGACTGTACCATGAGTGGACTTGAATAAACCACAACTAATGGACTAGACTATGGATCACGTGTGAATAAGGTCGCAACTTAGATAAATACTAGCTTTTGATGGGGAACCATTGGTGATGTGGTAGTCAAAGGTTGACAAAGTAGGGATAAGATTGTTACCTTTATCTAAGAGATAAAGCATGTAGTATAAACATTAAGGATGTGGGCGTAATCTTCGAGTACGTTTGGTATCATTTCTTGTTTCTGTTTTTAATTTTTGTTTATATGTATGTGTATTGGTTTCTGTGTTATTTTTTTAGTTTCTGTGTTGTATTAGTATGTTGTCTTTTTCGGTTTCTGTACTGTTTTTATTGGTTTCTATGTTTTAAAAAATAAAAAACAAAAACTAGAAACCAAAGTATAACCAAACGAGGCCGATCATTTTTTACATATGTTTTTATTTGGATAAGGTATAAAATTATGTTAATCACTTGGAATTTTGGTGGACAAGGGGCAATCTACCACTATCTTGTCTCTTGTTTTTTAAATATATATTTACCTATAAATAACTCATTTGATCCAAGTTTTCAATCATTTAAGACGTAAAAGAGAATTAAGAATATTTGGAGAAAAGCTCTTTATAAGAGTTTTGAGTATGAAGTTCTTTTGTAAAATACTTCAAGGAGCAAGTCACTTGCATTTTTTTGTATTATGATTTGTGAAATAATGCAATAAAAATATTGACTTTGTCATATATATAAATATATATATCTCACATTCAAGCTTTTATTTGAATTGTGCAAATATTTATGTATTGAAAGTGAGTGAAATATTTAAATATGAGTGTACACGTGATATTATAAAATAAACAAATTTATTGATCAATGATCACAAAGGAGAACTGAATTAAACTTTAATTTTATATTTAACTATTGCACAAAGATTTTGATAACTTCATTCAATTTCATTGGTTCGAACAAGTTCCCGTAAAGCTTAACAAGATTTACAAAAACTGAGATTAGGTTGTGCAACGATAGGTGCCTGGAAATCAAGCACAAGTTAGGTTAAAGTTGAGTCAATATTTTCCCAGTATCCAAAAGTACTGGAAGCTGTGAAATATTGTGTGCTTTAGTAACTATAAGAAAAAGTTCAAACGGAAAAAGAAGCAATATCAAAGAAGGCCAAATTATTACATATTAGAGAAAAAATCTTCACTATTTATTATTTTTTTTGAAAGATAGAAATCTTCACTATTTTGTAGTTCCAAAGAAGGTGTAGTTTCTAATATACCCAAAACATCGATAGAAAAGATTAATTCCACCTCAAGGAAATGAGCTAGGAATTTGATTGATTCTAGGGACAAATACAAATAGCTACAAAGAATACAATTAAAAAAATTTTTTTGACCTTGCTCAAAGATGGAATCAATTTAAGTAATATTCCACTGGAGTAATCAAATTATAAAAATTATAAAATTTTAAATTTAAATTAAATTTAAAATAAATAAAAACTTTTTTATTTTTACTTTATCACAAAATTAAGTAAAATTTTAAATACAATTAAACTTTTTGGATAAACAATACAAAATTTGGAATACAATGAGCAATATCCGAGTTTGATGCATTTGATAGATTTCTCTATTCTATAATACTTGCCGTTTACATCAAGTTTAGATAGTTCTATGACAGGAACAAAATTCCCATCAAGACAGTTGCACAACCTTTTTCATGAAATGAAATGATGTAACAAATCTTGTCCAAAATTATTTAGCTGGTAATACATCCAGAGACACCAATTCATAAAGGATGCTATGATTCAACCAGGTTAGGATTTGCATGGGAAATTGGAGCAGAAACAATCGACTCGCACACTCCTTCAGACCATTCCATGTAGCTCCAATTCACTACGCAACTGAGGTTCCTTTCTACTGCATAGTAACACTAGCTGAAATTTCATAGGCAATCAGTTACTTGGCTGGCACCAAATTGCATAAAGAAGTTACATCAAGAAGTGATGAAAGCCGATTCCCATGAAAGGAGATTCACCATAGTCATTCAGATCAAATCATGTACCAACATATAACGCTGAATGACTACAGTGACCATTAATAATTTAAAACGCAATTCCCAGAAAATTAAACAGAACAGACAAACAGGAACCAAGTGAAACTTACATCCCATCTGCTCTCGTTCAAATTTAGCAGTTAAAATAAACTGGTACTGCTTTCCTTTTTAAAACAGTGAAGAAAGAGTTCTAAACCTTGTTTGCCTTTTTAACACCCTCTAATTGCAGCACCTAACTTTAAACTCTAGCCTTCTTGCCACTGCATCCAGGACATTTGTACTGCTTGATATGTTCAGCTTTTGCAGGTGTAATCTTTACACATTTTCCATGAAACCATTTCTCGCATACATCACAGCAGATCCAGAATTCATCAGTGCCATAGCTTTCACCACATGCCCCACAAGAAGCGCCTTGTTCATCATCCTCCTCTTCCTCCTCCTCTCCACTATCATCATCTTCCTTGGGTGGTGGAGACATCTTCACCGTCTTGTTCTGGGACTCGGATGGACGAGATTGCTAGATGGTCAATGCAAATAGCATGAATATTAAAAGTAAACAATTCTTAAAGGTGGAAAATAAAATGCAAGTAATAATCCATACCATCTTCCCACTTGATTTGCTTTTGCTGCTACTATTGTGATTTGCAGATTGATCCTTAGGTTGTTTCACAGTTCCTGACACAACTTCAAATATGGTAGGAAGTTCATTTATCATCTGAAAAAGCCTTTTTCTGCAATTTCAAATTCAAAAGACCATCAGAATAACATTTATATTTTGAATAGGGTCTTTTGTAAACTCTAGCAATTAAGTAGCCAAACTACTCAGCTCTCAGACCACCACTATCCACTTCATATAGCAAATACAACTTTAACAGCTAGAACTAGCAACCAAGGTTCTTAAACCACTGATGGACTTCTACTTACCACACAATTTATTTTAACTGGGTCTCTTTTCCTATGGATATCCAATAGTTTAAGTAGAAGTTTTCATTTTAATATTTATATAATTAGTGTAATTTAAATTAGCAAATAGACTTCAGTTAGACTAAAATAATGGCAAAAAAATCAATTTGAACCTTAACGTTTGGATCTAAATTTAACTCAGAAACGTTTTAGAGCGTTCAAATTAAACTCTAACATTTAATCACCAAGACTTTTAGAAAGAATGCAATATCTTGTTTTGAATTTTCTTCTGAATCACTTTCTTGCTTCCCTGATGATACTTGGCAAGAGAGGAGCTTCAAAGTAGGAAAGATTCTTAGAGATTTATGTATGTTCACTGTTGATACATCAATTACTACAAATCTGGATGATGCTTTGTTAGTTGAAAAGCTAGCTGATAGAATAGTAAGAGTGGATGTATATGTTGCTGATGGTTTGTTTTTTTTTTTTTTTTACCGGCACTACACTAGATGTCGAAGCTAAGAATAAATCAACAAATGTCTATGCGTTGCAGGGTAAGCTACCAATGTTGCCTCATTTGCTCTCAGAAAATCTAGGCTCGCTTAACCATGGAGTAGATTGACTTGGGTTTTCTATTCTTTGGGACTTCAACAGTATTGGGGATGTTGTAGATCACTGTGTTGGACAGTGTGATAAGATCATGTTGCAAGCTTTCATATGAACTTGCCCAGTACATTGTTGCTGTGGTGATACAATGAAGTGGCTTGGAAATCCTAAAGGGATGACCTTCAATAGTTGCATGGCAATTTTGAATCGAGTGGCAACAAAAGCTTTGGCTAGAGCAATAGCACCAGCAGCTGCAACAGGAGAAGGAAGAAGAAGAAAGTGGGACCTTTAAGTGCTAGTTGGGCTCCATGCTAACATTGCGGACCCCAAAATTTTTTTAAAATTATGCCACATGGTAGCTTACATGACAATTAACTGACAGAACCTTAACAGCTCTCAAGGACTCTGTCAATTCAAGATCTAATTTGAATGCATTTGGAGCATTAGGGTTTACATTGAATTTTTTTAAACGTTAGAATTCGTTTTGAACATTATAAAATATTAGGATCTACGCTAAACTTAGACGCAAAACATTAGGGTTCATTTGGCCTTTACATCAAATGCTATTGTTTAATTTGAAAATTTTTTAAAATTTTCGGATTCAATTTAAATACTATGAAGTGTTATGGTCTTATATAAATTTATATGCAAATGCCAGGGCTCAAATTAACCTTTCCGCCATCAAATAATTTGTCAATATTACTTGTATTTATTGTATGAGGGAGGCTGATGATTTTCAATTAATTCTGAGATTTTGATGGAAGTAACTTCTTAGAATCACTCTTAGATTAGGAGTTAGTCCTAGGCCTAAAAATGAGTCCTAGACCCTATACTTAATTCCAACCAAATTCAAAGTTCTAGCATCGCATATTTCCAATTTGTGCACAACCTCCCTCCTCCTTGTCCTACTTCATCCACAGCAATCAACATTTTAAATGCCAAGAGACACAAAGTTAGAAAGCTCAAATATGCTATCAATTTACTATAACTAGCACAGAAGTTTGTTTATTTAAGTTCAAAGTAGCTAGTAAACTAGCTAGTGAACACCCTTCAGAGAACTACAAAAGTTGACACAAAAATTATTAAGTATGCACTTAGTGTAGAATAACTTGTACAAGCTTGTTCATTTTAGTTCGTGCGACAAGGCAAACAAGTCAACAGTCACAACAGAACCTCCAATAGAGGGGGCTAGTCTTCCTAATGCATGTTCTACCTCACGAGAATAGGAAAAAACCATAATTTCCTAGTGTTGAATGTACAAAGTGAGATCACTTATACTAGTCTTTTGCAGATGACTTTCAGGACTCAAGACATGCCTCCTAAATAACACCAATTCCTACAAGGTCACAAATCTCAATTATCAATTATACTAGTCTTTTGCAAACCAGTTCCAAGACTCAAGACATGCCTCCTAAATAGTACCAAGCCTTGCAAGTCCATAAATCTCGTACCTTAGCACAGCAAGCACAGCCTGAATGTTCCAAAATAGCCTCTACTCAGCTACCTCTAATTGCTCCAGAAACATATTTTGATTTTTCTTCTTAAAAATCTTCCATCTTGAATTTAAATCCATCCAAATGATTCATTGGTCACTCTTACAGATATAAATTATGAATAGCTAAGAACAATTTCTACAGTTTGCTACATTTTTCATAAGTAGGACTAAATTTTCAAATATTCAAGATTAAGATCTCAGTAAAATTCATGGACATGTAACAAAATCATCAATCACTTCAATCAAGAAGCAACACAACTTCACTTAAAGCATTTCTCAAGTTTAGCATGTGTGCCATAATGATGGGGAGCCCAGACAGTTCATTAAACAATTGTTCATAGGAAAGCACAAAAAGTTGTTCTCCCTTATA
Organism: Pinacopodium congolense; assembly: GCA_028565735.1. Lineage (NCBI taxonomy): Eukaryota > Viridiplantae > Streptophyta > Magnoliopsida > Malpighiales > Erythroxylaceae > Pinacopodium > Pinacopodium congolense. Next base: position 14,182,558 of record JAOXYD010000005.1, read on the forward strand.
TGGTTGATTATCAAGCATCCCTAGGAATATGTATAAAGAAGAAGCTACACACTGGTGAACAGCATCTCATTAATATAAACAGCAGGAAAAGTTAACCTTACCTTTCATTCTTTCCAAAACCAAAGCGAGCACCAAAATAAAATGCAACTGCAAGCAACCATGAATCACTGTGAACTGCAACTAGTGATAACCAATCCTCCTCTTGCATCCCATCCCTAGCAAAATTTATACCTAACGCTGGCTCAGGAAGCTCAGGAGGCACTTCTTCCACAGGTAGATTAACTTCCCATGTCTCACTTGGAAGCCCGTATAGACAGATATTTTCCTTCTCTGCAAACTCATAATTTAATATCATCAGCAACAACAAACATATGCATATAAAAACTCTCTTTTAAATCTTATTTATTGGAAAATAATATGGGAAAACAATATAAACTAACAGACCTTTAGAATAATGACCAAATATATTCTAATCAATGAAAACCAGTTTATTAAAATATAGCATTTTGTAAAAGAACTTGGAGCAAATTCAATGATCATTCTCAGACCAGTACTAAGCTCGTATCAAATTAACAACTTAAGTTAAAAGAAACATGTGGCGAGAGAGTCAATTTGATTCATCATTCTATGATTCAAAAAAGATCATAAAAAATCTAACTTGGAACTTTTCAGAAAAGAAATCTAACGGGAGGAATTATCTTAATCTGCAGCTTATTTCTAGGAATTGTCTATAGTCTAATTCTAGTAATACGTTACAAGGTTACAATACAATCATAGTCTTCTGTCAAGAATCATAGAGTAGTACTGCAACACCGCCTTTTAGAATACACATTGACTTGTAGAAACCAAGCTATCATAGCTTCAATTCAATCAACAAAGTCACCACATACTTATGAAAATAAAGAATGTAAGACAGTAAATATGAAATTTGAATAAACCCACACTATATAAGAGAAAAATTAGGAGCTCTACAGAACCCCAAAAAAAAAAAAAAACTGCATCGATAATGTCAACAAATACTCCTAGATTTTAAACAAAAAGTATTGTAGATACCTCACTTGAAAAAAAAAAAGGATAAATGAAAAGCTTAGAATTAAAAAAAAAACACCTGGGTCGCACTGCTGGAAAAACTTCTCTACGTCTGCAGTGAAAAGAGTGGGGAAAAAGAACAGAATTTAAGAAACAAATAAGAGCAACAAAGTCCAACAAAAAATGGAAATGAAAGAAGGAAACCTGTAGTGAGCGCCTTGATCAAGCCAGCGCGTCTGCCTTTGAAGTCGCTAAAGACTTCTTCTACGGTTCGGGGTATTGGATGCGGTATTCCCTCCATTACTCTTATTTTAAACAAACTCTTATGGTTCTTTGTTGTGTTGTGTTCCTTATTCAAAAATCAAGCAATCGTTCAGTCTCTCTTTAACTATAGTTGTCCTGTAGGCTGGATTAGAGAAAGAAAATGGTGGATTAGAGAAAGAAGGGCATCTATCAGAAAAGGAAAAAAAAAGAAAAAGAAAAACTATATATTGAGCAAATCCCAGGAATTGAAAATAAATGAGAGCAACAATTAGAGTTTAATTGGTGGCGGATTAATGATGGATTTAAGTTGTTGAGGGAAATTGAAGGGAAGAGCTTAATTAGGGCTTGTTTTCTCTCCTCAATTGGATGAAAGGCAAAAACTACATCCTGGTTTTTATAAGAATTCATTGTTAAATGTCTTATAAAGTGAAGCTTCGTACATTAGCATATTAAAAATGGAATTACAGTCCTTTCATTAAAATTGGGATTAAACATATATTTTATTACAAAAGAACTAGTCGACTTGTTATAGCCAGTCTTACAGGCTACGGATCTCCACGACTGCAGACCATTTAGTTTTCCCCTGTTTTAAATAAGTACTTCAAAACCCTAATTTCCTCAGGCCTCCCACGGCGTTTAACGGGGTTTCCCCTAGCAGCAAAAGCCTCTAAACCCAGCTTCCACTCCCATCCTCACTTTTGGAAGTAATATCATTACTCTATATGGAATTTTTATTCAACTAGTAAACTATTGTTGTATTACCCATCTT
>JAOXYD010000005.1:14184719-14203414 GCA_028565735.1 Pinacopodium congolense
CTTAGCATGTTAATTGTCTATTTTTAGTGAATTTAGTACTTAGTTTGTTATTCCTTTTTTCTCTTTTTCTCTTTTGTGTTTTTCGTCTATTTTATATTTTTATTATTTAATTGTTGTTTTAGATTTAATGAAGATAAATTATGGATTAGTTTTATTTAATGTGGTTTATATGGAGCCGAAGATCATAATAGGAAGCACGGAGGGTAAGGAAGGTGAGGTAGGAGAAGAAGAAAAGTTAGGTAGTGGCTAGACAGCCACGTGTGTGGCACCCACATGCCACATCTATGGCATCCACATGCCACATTCATGGCTGTCTCGCTCCACGCTCATATTTTTCTACATATGTAGGACGCCATACGTCAAAATATATTTAAGACAGAAACAAAAGAAAACAGAAAGGGTTTTTATTAAGGAATTGAGGAGGCAGATACGAAGCTGTGGTCGTCATCTTATTTTGGAACTAAGAACTAAACCAAAGAAGAGATTCTGAAGCTTGGAGGCCACGGAATCAAGCTCAAATCCTCAAGAGTACCTCTAATTTCTGATTTTTTAGTCTTGTTTCTTATTACTTTTATTTCTGGATATGTTTCGTTTTATGGAAAATATGGTTATTTGTGATCTCATTGATTTTATGAGTAGCCAATTTTTTTTTAGGGGATTTCATTTGTCCTATTTATATACTCTTATTTATTGATTCGATTAAATAAATGTTTGTGTTATTTATTTGAGCTTAAACTTTGTAATAAATTGAGAGAATGAGCTTAATCATTTAAGTAAAATTTACAATGAGAGTTGGTGTTTAATAGAGATATAGATAACAAGTTTATTGATTTAACATAAACATATTTCAATAGATTAATACATTATCTACAAGATTGTAAGGTTAATTCTAAGTAATTTCATTTTAGAAACTTAGTTACACCTTGAGAGAGGGTAGCTAAAATATTAGAAAATATTAAATCAAGCATAAATTGAATCAATTAAACAAGAGGAACGAAATAGGGATAACAACATCTTTTAATCTTTAATCTTAATTTATTCCAAGTTTTAGTTTACTATTTTAATTTCAATTCGTTGATAATTTTGTTTTTAGTTTATTTTCTACTAGTTTTAATTCTAGAATTTGTTCCTTAAACAAAGTGTAATTCAAATTAATGGGTTGACTAAATTCAATCCTTTTGGGCGATATCTGCTTATACTACATGTTTACAATCCGTTTACTTGCTCTTTTAGCGTAAAACAAGTTGATAGTTAACTTAGCAACTAACACCTTATAATCTTCTACAAAATTTTTCCTAAATACCTAACAAGTTATAAGTTAATCCTATAGGTAATCAATTAATAATTATGACATACCTTTAATCAATTAATGACATAATATTTGTAGGTATATTGGGTACAAACCCTAATTGTACAATCCAAAACAAATTCCCTAGCTTTATTTGTCAGGCTATAGAGAGGTATAAGCATAACAAATATCTCAAACATTTATTCATTAAATCAATTAGAAGAGTTTAATAAAATAGTTTAAAAAACTATTCCTACGAAAGAGCTCAGCCATACATGATATCAATGAATCCCCCAAATAAGATATTTTCCATAGTTGTTGGAAAATCTGGAAGTTGGCTTGCTCTAAAAAAAATAAAAAATGGATAGGTGATCTTGATTTACCTCTTTGAAAGACACCAAAACCTAGTTTTTTCCTTATTTAGTAAGTTTCCTATTGATTGGTGGTGGCTACTAGGGTTTTTAACCTTTAAATATGTCAAAAAAACATCTAGGTCATCACAAAACACCAAGGATAACCTACATTTAGAGTAAATCACGATTGTGACTTTCGTATCTTCAAAAGTTGCTATCTTAATCGTGTCCTAAACATTTTCTTGATTTCTTCATCCTTCTCCCACTTTCCCCCCCTCATTCAACTCCATATGGAACTTTATTAAGAACCTACATAATTGAGATCAATATCTTTCCCAAAGTAAGCATTCAAAACCACACACTTAACAACTAAGAAAACGTATCCTAATGCACACCTATCAACTTCCTCGTACTTAAACCTTTGTTTATCCTCAAACAAAACTTAAAATGCAAGGCAGAAAAAACATAAAAGTCACATAAAATGTAACAATGAATGATAGCTTGAATTCGAAAATCGCAAGAGATCCTATAGAATTAGTATTGCCAAAAACATTAGTCATTTGAGGAGATCCAAAATATCCACTTATTCCATTCACATCATGAGTGTCTTTAAATTGAAAATGCACATTAGTACATCGAAGGCATTTTTAAGCAAGCATGATCATTAACTTATCAAGTGGAAGGTAGACTATCATTAAGAAATCACTTATGAAATGTCTTGATTTTGAAAGAAAAGATCAATAGGTTTCACCTTTTCATTTGAAGCCCTCAATTTTTTCTTTTGCCAAGAACAACCACCTAGTATTTTTAGGCAATTTTAGATGCCCCCAGTTACTCAAGTAGGCGATGTTCTTTTAGCAAGGTTAGACTGTCATTTTAGCCCTTTGATGGAAAGGTGCATATCCTTAGGGGAACACCCGCAATTACTTGGCTAAATCATAACTCACAACTAGCCTTTGGCTTTACTTTTTACCTCTTTTTCTTTTGATTTATTTTTCGCTTTAGGAGTTAGTGGAGTAGGAATTGAATTATTTATTTCCTTTAAGTAATAAATCTATGTAACTTCTTCCTAATCAATTCTGTCTAAGAACGATCACTAATAAAGCCTACCAACTATTTTAAATTTACATAGAAAGTGGATCCAAACAAATGTCAAAGAGGTAAGAAAAGGTTTGCAAAATCCTAATTAATTTGCAATTTCAATGAAACGAAAATCACAAGTAAGCTTCATAAGGACATATTTCTTCATTATTTAAACAACCATGTTCCTAGTTAACCAATTCCATTCAATTTCATGCAATGTATTCTTTTAAACATATGCACACAGCCTACAAAATTCTCACATAATGTAAAAAAATGAACATGTAATAAAATGAGTAAAAATCTAGAAAACATTTAGAAAACTCATACTAAATGTCATGTAATGAAAATGCACATGGTATGAAAACACACTTATCAACTTCCCCACACTTAAACTTTTGCTTATCCTCAAGTAAATTAAATACAACCATTATATTCCATCAATTCATTTTCAAAGAGACCAAGTGCATGTAATCTTTCAAACTTTGGCTGCTTAAATATCAAGCTACTATATATATATCATAATCTTTTCATTAGTACACATAAATAAGCTTAACTTATAATATTATTGATCAAAGATAAGCATGAAACCCAGATAAATTTTCTTTGCGATATTCACTCATTTCACTCAAGTGTCTAAGGGATGGCGTTTCGCTCAAAACTCCCTCTAAGAGACTACACTACCATAGGCTTGTAAATTCACCAATTCTCCTCCATGTAGATTACATGCTAAATAGATCAAAAGGACTTTTGATTAAGGTTGTAATGGAGTCAGGGTCAAGGTGAGTCAAAAAAATGGATTTTTTTTAGGGGGGGGTTCTTCACAAACATTTATAAATCACTAAATGTATAAGGGGAAAATATAATGTATTTATGAGAGATGCATGTAGATAACTAACTACTCAACATTTATTATTGCTACTAACTTTGACTCTTTTCTTTCCTTTTTCTTCTTTTTTTTCATTTGATTTGATTTTTTTTCTTTTTGTAGAATAATATGAAAATAATGAACAAAACATTAGCTAAATGCAATGTGCTATAAGAGTAGAAGTATTGCTCAACTCATCTCAGAAGAAAAAATGTAGCTAAAATCCCAAACTTGTGATAAGGTAGGCTAATGGAGTTTTGGGTTTTTGATGTAAAGTATTTAATTCAAGAAACAATAAGGTTAAAGGCTCAAAACGGGTTACAAGCATAGTTTTAAATATTGTTCCATTCCAGCTGGTTCCAGATCGAAACCAGAACGAAACGGTCAAGTTTCATTCCACGTGTAAATACTAGTCGGTACAGGAAAAAAATTAAGAAAAAATTTTTTAAAAAAGGAAAAATTTTGTATTTTGATTTTTTGAATTAAAGTTAAGTTAAAAATTATATAATATAATACATTTATTGATCGTTTTTTAAATTTTATAAAATTTAGAAATTAATTTATAATTTTAAATAATTATCCAAAACGGTACTAGTATTGACCGGTACCGGTACGGTACCATTTTTTAGACAAATCCGGTACCGGTACGGTATTTAATACACTGGTTACAAGGGATAATAAATTAGGTTGGTTATTTAAGTTAAGGGTTTAAAAATAAAGAATGCCTTGATCCTTTTCATATAACATGCATCTAGTAGTTTCAAATCGATTCAGAGTAAGTTCTGAAGGTAATAATCATAGGGGAGCATCACATATAATAAGAAAAATAAAATGACTGAAATGTAATCATATTAGCTCAATGCCTTACATAAGTTTATATATGAAAATCTATGATAATTTCACACATTGCCCAATCACTCCAGTATCAATTTCTGATCAAGTTTATGCAACAAATTACTTCAATCAATCGGTATGGTTCACCTTCCACCCAAGCCACCTAATTCAACTTCAACCATACACTCAATCTTGTTCCAACTATTATGATAGAATTTCATAGTATAACATACGTAATAATGACTCAAGTGCAGAGAAATTGATATACCTAATACCAATAATCTAACCTGTATCCTATATAATATGCAAAATGCAAACACAAATGTAATGGCCACCTCCCCACACTTGAGGAACACATTGTCCTCAATGTGTGAAGAGAGAAACAAAAACAAAGAACAAAAAGATTAAAGTAACCAAACAAAACAAAGTAATCAACTTTGCAAATGACACAAAGCAAACATACAAACGAAACAAACAATAAATAAGTAGATGGTAAGAAAATTTATAGGGACTCCGATGGTTTGCAATCTTCAAAACCTACAAAATAAGCAAAAGACGGAAAATAATATGAAGGTAAGCTTTAAAGTGTTGATAGAAAATAAAATAAAATGAAATAAATATATAAATAATAAAAATAAGTAAAAAATAAATAAAGTAAATATAAATAAAAAGATAACTAAAATAACTAAAATAAAAAAGGATGAAAGTAAAAAATTTAAATTTAAATTTAAAAATTTTAAATATATATAATAAAATTAAATTTATGTAAAATAAAAAAAGTATTATAATATAATAATAATACTAAAGAAGAAAATTTAATAAAAATGAAAAATAATAAAAAATGAAATTTTTTTTAAAAAAATTGTTGCTACAGCGACCTCTGCCACTTTAGTTTTTATTTTTTTATATTTTGATTTTGATTTTTTGATTTTTTTAATTTTTCTTTCATTTTTAAAATAATTTTTTATTTTTTATTTTCATTTTTAAAACAAAAATTTTGAATTTTTCTTTCATTTTTAAAACAAAATTTTTGAATTTTTTTGTAAATACATATATTTTTAAAAATAAGGTCAAAACCTCAATTAAATAAATAAATCAAAAATTAAACTAATAAAGATTAAAAAAAAGCTAATTTAAGGTCATTAGTTTGACCATTGGCATATCAACATTATCCATTATCAAATGGATATTTGAGCCCAATAGGAAGTATATTCAAACTCCATGATGAGTTTAGACTAACTTTCTTTGATGTAGGTTCCTAATCAGCATGATGCTCCAAAGCTTCGAAGAAGTGGAATTGAACTACTTCATCATTGAACTTCAACATCCACTCTCTTTTCTAAACATCGCCATCCTTCCAAGATAGTCTCTGTAGTGGTGTAAATGATAAGTGTAAAGGCTCGTCATCCTGCTTGACACTATCAAGCTTAAACTTGCTTGGCCACAACTCGTTCTCCAAGTTAACACTACACAACTCTTCTTCTTTCTTCTCCTCTTTCTCTTAGCGCACTTCCTTTGAGCTTTCAACCTTATCCATTGTATCGTTTTCTTCCTTTCCCATGATAACTGTGATAGCCTCTAACTGCTCTCTTGAATTTGCTTCGATGGTACTGAATAGGCTACTTACATTTCTAAAAGACAAAGTATGAGCAAGTTGACCTACTTATACGTCTAAGTTGTGGATGGATGTAGTGTAGTGCTGAAATTTTTGGTCGAACTTTACCTCGTGAATTGCAAATTTGGTATCCATAACATCCATCATCTTATCTAACTTTCTCTCTAATGACCTAAAGCGGTCTTATTGAAATCCGAAAGGTCTTTGTGCATGCACTTGACCACCTGCATAGTTAGCATTCCACAAAAAATTTTGGTAGTTTTGCCAACCCGAAGTATAAGCATTGGAATAAGTGTTGATACCTCTTGGTTACGCCCCTATATAGTTTACTTATTCAAATCCTCATGACTTCGTTAAAAAGAAATCATATGTGTCATGGTTGTCCTACTTACATAATTCACATCGAATCTGCACTGTTCTAATAAAAGAGGAAGATGTACCTTGTAAATTACTTAATTACTTGGTAAGGGCTGAAAGTTGTGCTTGAAGAACTGTCACTATGTCAAATAGAATCATTCCCTTTTGTTCCTTGAATCCTTGCGGTACTAAGCTCGTTGGACCATCTTATGCGACTTATGTTTATACACCTACAATCAAACAATAAAAATATCAAAAAGAAATCCTTAAATCAACAGTATCCAAATTGAACAAGATGCTAAAATTACAATTCTTGGTAATGATGCTAAGAAATTATTTGCTAGTTTTAACTACACTGCAAGTATACAGTCGTAACTTATAGTATAATTGATATCAATCCCTCAATGATTGAATTTAGATACCTAACAAGTTAAACTTCACTTTATTTAAGGTAAAATAAGATGATAGAAACTGAAAATTAAACTTAAACTAACGAAACTTAAATGCAAATAATCATAGAAGAAAGTAAACCAAAGAAGATACTCAATAGTGGAGACTTAGGGGTTGTTTAATCCTTATTTATCCTCCTTTATCTAAGTAAATATCATTTTAACCCCCTAAAACTCTCTTTATGTTCTTAAATGTGCTAAAAATTTAGTTTATATTATAAAGTTGGAAGATGTAGAATTTAACTTTAGGATTGAAAACGATGTTTTTTTTTTCATTTTATAAAGATAAGTACTATTATAGATATGATACTTTAGTTGATTGTTTATATAGTTTCAATCTTAATATTAATTTTACTGAATATTTGTTTCATGTTGATTATATTATAGGAAATAAATATAATGCACATAATGAGTGTTTTGCTTTTTTGTGGTATAAAAGGTTAGGTTATATATCCAAGAAAAGATTACTGAGGTTATTAAAAAATGAAATATGACCTCGATTGAATTTTACTGACTTGAAAATATGTGTAGATTACATTAAAGGTAAGCAAACTAGACAAATACCAAAGCATCCAGCTACAAGAAGAATTGGACTGCTTAAAGTAATACACATTGATATCTGTAGTCCTTTCAACGTTAATTTTTGAAGTTGTGAAAAGTACTTCATCACTTTTATTGATGACTTCTCACGACATTGCTATCTATATTTATTATATGAAAAGTATCAATCTGTAGACATCTTAGAAGTGTTCATCAATGACATAAAGAGGCAGTTAGATATAAAAGTAAACATAATAAGGTCTTATAGGGGGTAGTGAATGTTATGGTAAATAGTAAGGTTTGATAGGGGATGGTGAATCTTATCGTAAATTTGATGAAAGTAGAATATGTTTAAGTCTATTTGCAAAATTTCTTGCAAGTCTAGGCATATATTCATAATACACAATGTCTGGTATACCGTAACATAATAGTATAGTCAAAAAGTGAAATCGTTTTAGGAGTATGGTAAGTTATAATACTATATCTTTATTATCATAGATGCATGCATTAAAGATTGTTACATATCTGCTTAATAAGGTTCTTAGTAAAATAGTTCTTAAGACTTTTTATAAACTTTGGATAAGAAGGAAACCTAATTTATGACACTTGCATATTTGGGGTTATTCGGGAGAAGTAAGGATATATAATCTACATGAAAATAAGTTTGATGCAAGAACCATTAGTGATTATTTTATCGACTATCCTGAAAAGTCAAAAGGGTACAGATTTTACTGTGCTATCTATAGTACGAGAATATTTAAGTCTATTTAAGTATGGTAACATTTATTTCATTAAGAATGGTTAAGTTAATAAGAGTGGAGAACTACAAACAGTGAATATTCAAGAGAATTGAGTTTGAACTCCTTCATTAAGTGTTATTTTCCTAATTGCTTTTCCTTTTGTTGTATCAAGGTTACGCAACATACCAAAACAACGAATTGATATTCTAAACCCGCAAGTTGAATATATTAATGTTGAACTAGGTAGTAATGCACAAGTCATAAATGAATAAGTTATACCACAAGAAATAGCGTTGCAAAGATCTATAAGTCAGAAAAGAATGACTATTTAGAATGACTATGTGGTTTATTCACTTGAACATAAATACGACTTGGGCATTGATCAGGATCTAATCTCGTTCAAGCAAGCTTTAGAATATAGTAATTCTAAAAAGTAGTTTAATGCTATGAAAAGGAGTTAAAGTCAATGTATGGTAATAAAGTATGGAAATTAATTAATTTGCTAGAAGATGCAAAGCAAATGGGTTATAAATGAGTCTTTAAAACCAAATACAATTCCCAAGGCAACATTGAAAGGCATAAAGAAGGAATTTTTAAATATTGTTATGCCTTTGAAGGCTCCTTATAATTTGGAGTTTCACCAAACAGACATAAAGATCATCTTTCTAAATGATAACTTGGAAGAAGAAATGTATGTGGATCAACTGGAAGGTTTTTTAATCACATGGAAAGAACATTTAATGTCTAAATTAAATAAGTTAATCTATGGATTGAAATAAACTTTTTGACAATACTATCTCAATTTTAATAATATCATTATGGTTTTGTAGAGGACACAGTTGATTAGTATATCTATAGATAGATTAGTGGGACCAAGTTCATTATATTAGTCCTATATGTTGACGATATTCTTCTTGTGGCTAATGATATTGCATTGTTATATGATGTATAGAATTTTCTCTCTAATAATTTTTAAATAAAAGACATGGATGAGGCATCATATGTGATAAGAATAGAAATATTTCATGATAGATCACAGGGATTACTAGGATTGTCTAAAAAAGGTTATATCGATATTAGAGAGATTTAGAATGGAAAAGTATTCCATATGAATAGTTTCAATTCAGAAAGGGGAATAAGTTTAGTGAAATGCATTGTCTAAAGAAGTATTTGGAATGCAAGGCAATGAAGTTTATTCACTATGCATCAGTAGTTGGGACCTTAACGTATGCACAAGTATGCATTCAACTAGATATCAGTTTTACTATTAGAATGTTAAGCCGATATCAAAGTAATCTTATAATGAATCACTGGAAAGCTGCAAAAAAAAAAAAAAGTACTTAGATATTTACAATGCATAAAGGACCATATGCTCACATAAAAAAAGCCCAACCATCTCGAAGTGGTAGGTTACTCGAATTTAAACTTTACTGGATGTTTACACTCAAGGAAATCAATATTTAAATACATGGTTCTATTAGTTAAAGGAGCAGTTTTATAGAAGAGTGGAAAGCAGTTTGCTATTGCTACTTCCACTATAGAAGCTGAATTTGTGGCATACTTTAAGGCCACAATTCATGCATTATGGCTACGGAACTTTATCTTAGGTTTTGGTATTGTCGACGGTATAGCTAATCCCTTAAGAATTTGTTATGATAACTTCACAGCTATTTTCTTCTCTTAGAATGACAAGTATTCAAAACGTACAAGACGCATAGATTTAAAGTATTTTTTTATAAAAGAAGTGAAAAAAAAAGTGTCAATTTAATATATTGGTATTGATCTGATGATAGCGAATTCGTCAAATAAAGGATTGTTGAACAAAATAATTATTGGCCATATTGAACAGATGTACATCATAAATAAGTCCTTGTTAGTATAGTGTTAAACATGTATATATACATATGATTGTCTTAATCAGTTTTGTTTGGACATTTGTGAATTCAATTACAGTTATATTTTTACTTATTTACTTATTATCCAGATCATATTGTATACAATTATCATTTCTATTCGTTAACGATTACATTATTACTCGTTTAAAGTTTTATGAATTGCGTTGATTATGTGATACATAGAAGAAATCGTGTTGTATAATGTGTGATTGTCATGATCCGATTATTTTAATTCAATTACAAATGAATTGAAAAGATTCAATATATAGTATGCACTTAAAATCTTGTTATTGAATTACCAAATCATAATATAAGTTAACTGAGAGATTGTCAGATTAATTCCTAATTAGCTCATTTAATTTAATGAATTGAGTCCAATATAAAGAACCCAACATGATAATTATTGGGTTGTAAGGAATTTGGACTTAAATGGGTCCAACGACCCTTCCCTCTCCCTTTTAAAATATTACAGAAACAATTTCAAATAATTTAAAATTGAAACATTATAGAAAACGTCCTTCAACTATTAGAGAAAATTTTACAAATAATAAAGACAGAGAAGGAAGGATTGTTCTGCAAGTTCATAAACAATGGATAACGGTATGGATTTAGTTAGTTTATACTATGTTAATTGATCCATTAAAGTTTTTAAATTGTTGTCATGATAAGAATTTTGTTAGCACAAAATTTAAATCAATGTCAAAGTAAAATACTTTCATCTTCTGGTAGAAGGACATTAAATGTTAGTGATTTCTGCGATATATTTACATTATCAAGCTTTTATGCCAACTAATTCTGAATTTCAATTCCAGATTAAGATTCTACGTTCGATTGACCATATTCACAGGAGACGGTGTGTGTTTCAGAACTCGACGTTTGTTACTCAGCATTTAATCCTGTTGGGAACTCTTTACTCTCGGAATCCTGCAATGTGCTTATATATGCTGGATTTGCTCTAGCAATTGATATGCTTATAGATTTAGGTTATGAAATTTTGATAACCAAATTGGAAGTTCTTTAACCATGAAGTGTCATCTACATTTAGTATTGTATCGAATGACAATGGTCACTAACGATAGGGCACATTCATTAGTGTGATGCCCTTACCTCTTCAAGCAAAGTCAACTTTCATGGTCTATGATCATATCACTGTATATATGCAACTTGGCCTGTGAACTTTGAATTTCTGAATTATACAATCATCACAAACCAATGTAAGGGACCTGAGTACCCTTCAGATCATTTAAGGAGTTTGCCTTCCATACACAGGTGTTGAATGATTTGAACAATAAATGTGCATCAATTATGTAAAGTTGCATAAAGTTGTTCAGTAAATGGCCAGGCCATGTTTGGTATCCTTTTGGTTTCTCTTTTTGGTTTCTTGTTTTTAAAAACACAGAAACCAATAAAACCAGCACAGAAACCGAAAAAGACAACATACTAATACAGCACAGAAACCCAAAAAATAATACAGAAACTAATAAAATTATCACAGAAACCAATATACATATACAAAAATAAAAACAAAAAACAGAAACGAGAAGTGATACCAAACGTGCTTTAGTACCCAGCTGGACTTTTTTGCGAGTGACTGGACAGAAGAAAAGGAGGGGCTTGCACGCCCTCCCACCTCACCACAAGCTGATTTAAATAGTAGTACTCACGTCACCTGTTTTCCTTCCTTCTGCTAAAACTCGTAGCTGCGTTCACAATGATGCTGTTTATCCAAGTTATTCTGAAGGCAGAATATTTGAAACTTATTTATTAATTTTATCTTCATCAAGAGCCTTCAACTGCTTTCACGGCAATACTTACTCATGGTGCTAGCTCATACAACCATATTTCTGAAAAGCAACAATTTGCAATCCAAAGCTGTGTGCATCTGAAAAGCAGCAAGTTGCAATCCAAACTTCGTGCGTTCTCTTTTTTTTTTTTTTTTTTTTTGACATGCAATTGGCATACCCCAAGTGGGGTTGGAAAACAAGCGAAACTTATCTGCACCTGATCAGGTAAGGAACATGTTTTTGTGAGCAGGATCTTTGCTTTTTCAACGACTGCTCCTTCTCAAAAAAAGTAGCAGCTTTAGCTCCAGACAGAAAGAACTCCGCCAAGTACGTAAATTGATCCACTCGTATTCACGAGATTGAGAGGCATATAACAATGTAGGACAGTTTTATAGTTTTTGGAGTGAAGTACAAACATAAGTTTATTTTATTATAAAATATAATTTCCACAATAAATTTATCGTTTCAGCCTTTTTACTGACACTTATATTTTAATTTTTACCATCATTCGACGTGAACAGAACAGGATACAACAATAAGACTTCTAATTCAGGTTCAGAATACTCAGTAAAGTTAAATCGTTACTGTTTGACAAAATTAAAATGGCCAAACAGTGGAACTTCTGCTTATGCCAAGGACCCGCCAAGAGGGCAGTAAGAAACTTAGCTGAGCCTTTTGCTCGGTGAAGCTTTCATCCGTAATGATCCACTCCAGTGTTTTACCCTGAAATAGGGCCACCAGAACATCCTCCTTCGGTAAATGCTTCACTAGGTTTCACCATCCCAAGTTCAATCTCGACTTCCGTCGAAATTGTTTCTTTGTCACACACCACGGGCCAGGAAAGGTGCTCAACTATACATGAGACAAGAAATCAGGTTCTAGATGTGAAGACCAAGAAACTAGCTTCTCCAAGATACCAAAAGAATAACAGCACAGTCCAAAAAGAGCCGAAATACTGAACCATAATACAAATTTAACTACCAAAAATAAGCAAATCCAGATTATAATGGGGTTATTCAATTCATAGCCAGGTAAGCACTTGAACCATAAAAATGAAGATAAGTGTAGAATAAAGACTCGGATTGCCAAAAATTTTACATGTCCCAGAGCTTGAGAAGGGAAACAACTTACATTGCCAATAAGCTTTGCACCGAACCATGCAGTGTCAGCCCCATAAGGTGGAGGAATAACTCTAATACCATTGGATATGGATGGAGGAAGAAGCCCACGCAATTCCTTCTCTAGCCTTTCTGGAAACAGTTGAAAAACAATATATTCATGTGCTTGATACATTAAAACATCCACTAAACTTCATGGCTCACCAATCATTCATCTTTTAAGGATCCAGACAAAGAAATTAAACCATAGTAGATAAGTTTGTTTTGTTCTGAACCTGCAAGTCCTGGTAAACATGCAGTTCCTCCTGACAAAACTATTGTCTTGAACCAAGCATCATCACCAGTTAATTCTGCATCATGACAGTGGTCCATGCAAAGTGCAATAGCCTGGTGCAAACCCATTGCACGCCTGTAAAACAGTGGGCAAAACAGTGGGCGTAAAAGAAAAGTAAACCAGCCCTCATGGGGTCATGAAATACAAAAACGTTGTGGTTGCTTTTTATACAGACTGTTAAACACCTGAAGGCAACATAAAGCATACGGAATGCCATCTAGGGGGCCAGCCCACTGGAAAAGTGAATCAGTTTTAACAGTAGAAGATGAAGAGATGTCTTCCAACCATCAATATGCGAATGTTTGAGTAAAAACCACCACCAATTAATGTATAGCAAGAAGATTAACTTACACTCCTCCAATACGAGGCTGGAATAAGAGCTCTCCAGTTTTAAATCGTTCTTTTGAAAGTGTGAACCATCCCTCTCCTTGTACCTCCAAAGATTCTTGTGTGTCTTTCCTTAACTCAGATTCATAGTCATCAGCAACATAACATAGGTTCTGTTTTTGCGTAATACCGAGGTAATATATGATGTATCAGGCCCACAACATTTTCTAACTTTAAAAGATCCTATTTATCCCTTAATGGGATCAAATTTTACAACATTAAATAATAACTATTAAGAGTTAAAAAATATGAAGGAAAATAAACCCCACAATCTTCTTCTAAGTTGCAGAACACCATTGTACATATAAAACTTGATTAAACACAAAGAATTAGTGATAACTGAAGAATTTACCATGAAAAGAAAGCACATACCTCTTTAAGTGTTCGAACAGTGTACATTGATTCAAAATTGATATTATTGTCTTGCAACTGTTCTCTAAGGAATCCTGTTACTTTTAATGCTCCAACACCAATGACTTCCACACCCACCTTTCGCATTACCTTACCATTTAAAACTGTAAAAGACAGCAGCCATAAACCCCAAGAACATCCAACAATTTAAACCAAGAAACTGGCTAAAAAAGTGAATTAATACAAAGGAGAAATAATTAGGAATACAAAAAGAAAACAGAATCAGAATAAAAAATGCATGCATATAATACAACCAAGTTTAAAAAGAGGATTAACATATAAAGGTTAATCAAAGAATACCAAACCAATCTTTGTGGCATGGAATCCATCAGTATGGTGGCCAAAAGCCTCCGCAACTCAGACATTGCAGGAAAAGATGATACTCTAAACATTTACAGCCTTGATGCAAACATGAACATAATTCAGAAATTAATTATGAAACAATCATGGAAAGACAAGACACAATGACTTACTTGGGACAACAGACGTAACTTGGAAGCCAATATTAACAGAAATACCAGAGACTCGGCGTGCAGCATACAATGCTAAAGTTGCCTGTGCTTGTTGTCATGAAAAAGGACATAAAACATGAGTGATGCTGGAAAAGATATACACCTATTTGTTGGTCCTTTACTTAAATAAAGGTCGCCAGTTTTCACCATAAAAGAATCCATGGTAAATTTTCTTCTAGGCAGATCAAAATATGCATGCACAGATAAAATTTGAAAACTTAGCCATAGTTACCCAGTCATAACAAGTTTTAACTGCTGACATACCAAAGGGATCAGGGATCAGCTTCACTTCCTATCTAAAATTTGTTATTATAAAAATATTCCTGTTTTCTTTAATCTGTTGCACAGATTTTGAAATGGCAATAAGTAAGATGCATGGTAGAAATAGCCATTTTGACACGAAAAGGAATAAATTAACAGAAGGTATCTGATTAATGGCAGAAATAGTTAAATTGAGAAATTAACGCAAAGTACCTGATTTAAAGCACAAATGGCAGGAACATTCATATCAAAGAGAGCTGTATGGATGGCTTCTTTTAGCTGCCGCCTTGACGCTTTTGCAGATTCAGTATCTGGAAGCATGAAAAACGAAATAGCTCAATTTTGTGACTATCTCATCCAAATTCTTAAAATTGATTGTGCAGTTCACTTTATAGCATCAAAGGGTAGCCAAACTTTTGAGAATTAAGAAAATGCTAATCCTTTTTCCAGAATGAGAGTAACTAAGCACAAAGCTGAAATGAGATTCAGTAGAAATCGTAAAATCGAAACTAAAGAACAAGCTATAGACTTTGAGCAGTTGGAAATAGTAAAGCACGAAAGTAGTGCACGATTAATCTGAGCAGGCATGTCAGAAAAGTAATAGCTGACCATCATAATGGCAAATTGGAAGTGACACAATTATTGGCTGAGTAGAAGCTTTAACCTGCATCCTGTACAAATAAAATAAGCATCTAAGGGTCGAAGCACGAGGAGTGCATAATAAAATGAGGGCTGGGACTGATATGCAATAAAAAATAGAACAATTCTTAGTTGTATCCAATTAAAGCCCCTCTTCAAGTGAACAAAAAGAAGAAAAAGGTTTGGGAGAAAAGACCTGCCGTAAATAGTAGAAAAAAAATGTCGAAGCCTCGTATACATAGGAGACTCGATGTTGCCGAATTCCTGCAAATTAAGATAAAATAAATCCAATGGATAAGTACATAAAAGGGTTAGTTAAAGAAGGTGGGAACTCCATTTGGAAAAAAAAAAAAAAAAAAAAAAAGGACCGGAAAATTCTCATGCTCATGCTCATGCTCACCAAAAAGGTAGCACAGCGGCCAGATGGTGAACCATACTTGCTCCAACCAAATTTGCAATAGCCGGAACCACCTGGAAGGAATCAGCACAGGCAAGAATGAGAATTGGACGCAAAAATAATTAAATAAAAAAGGTAAAAGCAAAAAAGGCTACTATCTTCATTTGCGTACCGTCAATAATAACAGAGCCAGGAACTTGGGAACGCTGGCCATATATGCGCATGAATGACAATTCAGTAGACATCAAGTCACTTGAGAATGTCCTGCCGTATTAAAATTTAAATGAATTAGAATTGACAAAGATTCTGTATTGGAAGAAGAGAAAGACAAAGAGAGTAGAGACACAGACTGGATAGGATAAGCGGATCGGAGGCAGGTTTCAGAGAAGAAGACGGAGTCTGAGTCGAAGGCATCGGCGGAGGGATGGTGAAGTAAGAAAAGCCAAAGGTGATTATCGGAGGAGATGAGTAATCGAAAGTAGTGAGAAACAAGGGAGAGTCTAGCAGCGTCCTTGGGGGGCAACAGACGGATTATTTGGACTAGAACATCAATTGGTATGCGCTCAAATGCTCCTCCTCCTCCTCCTCCTCTTCCTCCTACCACTGTCGAGGAGAAGGAGGAGGAGGAGGAGGAGGAGGCCCCTCCTCCAGAATCTGAGCTACAAGTCCCAATCCCCCGATTTGACATGGATTCCCATAATTTTCTTAACATTTGCCTTTTGGTACTTGTGGTGAAGAAGAAGCAGAAGAAGAAAAAGTAATCCTAACGTGAAGTCAGCGAGTGAATGCGTCTTATTATAATAATAATTAGGTAAGGTAAGAATTAGGTAATAACGGTGGGGTGTTGTGGGGTTTGTTTAATTAGTTACCCAATACGATCACAATATCAAATGGATGCCGATGACAACAAGTGTTCTTTGGCCTTCACTCGGTGTTTTCTTTTCTGCTTATTGGAAAGACGACGGCAGTCTTTCTTTGGTTTCCACCATTGACTCTGTATAACAAGCATCATCTATAAATTAAATATTAATAATCCAATCCAAATGGTCAAAATAAAATTAAATGAAATATCTAGACCTGGATTTTCCTATCACCTTATAACCCATATCATTTGTGGCCAGGAGTCAGTGATCCCGAAATAGCCAATGAAAGAACGCCCAAGTCAGCTTCCAAGCCTTTCTCCTCTCACTCTAAATCAAATAAATTAATTTTCCTCTTATTTTTCACAATAATCTGTAAGTACATCAGCAGCAACATCAGGAGATTGGTGATCAAATGGCAACCTTTACAATGTTCACAACTACTCCCACAACAAGAATCCCTCTCCCTCCATCATCTCCGACCTCTTATTTCCATATCCAGGCCAGAACTATCAGGAGCTTTTCCCTCAAACCACAGCTTAACGCTCCATTGGTCGTCAGCCTTAGCACTGGTCTCCCTTTCTTTCTCTTTCTTTGGGTAGGTTTGTCTTCTTCAACTTCTAGAGGGAGAACGTGCTAAACAAGGCTTGCCTCAACAGAATTGAGTTACCCATTTTGAGGCTGGAGATGTTGGTGCTTAGGAATAAGTTAGCCTCCTCAAGTCCAGTGATCCGGTTGGCTTCAACATTGTTGACGTCCTCTCTTGAGGATCCATCGGTCACATCGTTGCTTACTACATCTTGGCAATGGCTATGACCCCAAGTTTTTCAAACTCGTTATTACATTTTTTTGCGGTCTTGTTCCCTCCTCGATTTTCTGTTTTTCTGTTGCTTCCTCCAGTTCCAAGTTAATTCAAGAAGAATATTGATAAGGTAATTGCGTTACTGATTGTTGAATCGCAACGTCCAGAAAATACAATGTTATTATATCAAAGGTAGGCACCTGATGGAGATACCAAATAGCTTCAAAAAGTTTAAGCCAATAAGACAAGGGATCCAATGACTTAAAAGAGAAGGATTCAACTTCATCATTTTCTTATCAGAAATTAGATGGAGAAAGTGGAACGACTTGTAACCAAACTTCTATCTCTGATTCCACTACTTTCTTGCTTCTTCCTATTAAGAAGATATGTGGGGGTTCCATTCATCCACTGAGACAGTTACAATTAGTACCATTCCATGGCGTCCTGAAGTTTCATTTGCGTCGGCTTCAGTTTCTCTTAAATATTAAACTATAACAGATGGATACGATGAGCACAGCTCTAAGTTACCCAGTAACGAGGATTGCTAAATTCCCAACCTCAAACCTTCCTCGGATCGGAGATCTTCCCATCTCTTTGTGTAATGACCGGACTTGGGCTTAGTCCAGCCTACCTAAAAGCCCAAACCCACAAACACTTGATCCAACCTGATTCTTATAATCAAAAAATAAAAAATAAAAATACTTACCAAAAAAATAAAAAAAAACCTTTCCCCCATTGTCGCTAGGGATGTCAATCGAGTGGGTCAGGTCGGGTTCGGGTTGGGTCATTTCGGGTTAACATCTATTCAGGTTCAGGTCGGGTTCGGGTTAGGTCGATTCGGGTCCGGGTCATTTCGGGTTAATACCAATTCGAGTTCAGGTCGGGTTAATTTGGGTTCGGGTCAATTTCAGGTCGGGTAGATTTTGGGTTGGGTCAAATTCAGGTCGGGTCAACGCGGGTTGACCCGTCGGGTTAAATGAAGTTTCATATATGTATCGTCATGTATGAATAAAAAAATTTGTTTGTCATTTCCCAAACTCTAAATTCTAAATAAGAACATATTTAATTAATTTTTTAAAATAATTATTCGTAACACTTTTAATAATAAAAAAATAAGAATTATAATTTGTTTCCTAAAAATTTTAAATTAGTATCTTAACTTAGTCAGTTT
>JAOXYD010000005.1:14203514-14216141 GCA_028565735.1 Pinacopodium congolense
GTTGTTGGGTTACTCTTCACCCTTGGAAAGTAAGATTGTAAAGGTTACTCTTCACCTTGAAGGAAGATTGTACTTGTGTTGATTAATTAGTATAGAATCATCCAACAAGTAGTTGGAAAGGAGACATAGCCTATCTTTGGGGTAGGTAAACTTCTTTAAAATTGCCTTGTGTCTTTTTCCTATCTCAACCTATTGCATTTATTTTGATACTTGCATTATCATTCTATCTTAGGTTGAATATTGGTTTAGTGATTGCATTAATCTACAGCATAATTTCATCTGATTTGAATTGGCATCAAAATAAGATTTGCTTATGATTTCAATTAGCATTGAAATGCGATTTGTATATAATTTGAAATGGCATTGGAATAAGATTTGTATATGATTTGAAATGGAATTGATATGAAATTTGAACATGATTTGAATTGGTATTGAAACGAGGCAAGTTCATGTATTAATTATTGCTTAGCATATGGTACGTCGTTAGGTCCTTATACATATAATTATACCGATCAGTGTACATCTGAACGTGCATGGTAGTGTCTGAGGGACGTCTGTCACTAATTGTGGGTGGTGTCATATCTGTCAATTTGTCTTGTGAGTCGCCCTCGCATGTATAGAGTATATATTGTGCTAGCACTGTTACAAGTGAGCGAAGCAAAACCAGCCCCGTAACCACTGACTTATATGTAGTGCTAGCATCGTTATAGGTAAGCGATGTAGAACCAGCTCCAAAACAATCGATATATAGTGGTTAACCTAGTATGGGTAAGCGACGCAAAACCAACTCCGTTACTAGAGGTTAGCTAGACATGGATAGGCAATATAGAACTAGCTCCGTGGCCTTATACCTAATGGTATCAAATGACAAATAAAATTTTAAAAGGGAAAGTTCATGAAAATATCAATTTCCATCTTTGTTTACCTTACAAGAAAAGAGAAACTTGATTATGTTTTACATGTGCATTGATTATATGAATTTTTTATGTCAGAACATTGGTTATTGCTTGAAAAAAAAGGAAATTACTTTTATTATTTGTGGAATAGCTACCTTCGTCATGTGTAACTGTGTTGGAAATTTTGCTTGTGCATTTGCTTTACACGTATTACATAATTATGAACATGCTTTGAACACATTTTGTGTCAATATAAATTGTAAACATTTTATTACATATAGTTCATCTTTATAAACATGTCTTGAACTTGGTTTGTGAGAATATGGTTGTTTATAAATGTTCTTTTCTTTAACTAAATACATGAATGTGTTTGATCCTTTGAGATTGTTTCTGAATAGACTTGAAGTCCAAAAGTAGCAGTGATGCTTTGGTTAAGTGGATAGAAGTATTTTGAATTGTTTTTTAAGAACCTAAAATTTTTTGTTTTATTAAATAACAACTATTATGCTGCCGAAATTTTTAATAAAGGTTTCTTTTATAAACTTCCACTGCTATTGCTTTTTCTTTTCTTTATATTGACTTTAAATTATTTTGAAGAAAAGGGAAAAAGGCTTAGCACAAGAGAATTTTCTAGTTGGACTGGATATCGACTGGACGGTTTTTGTAGGGTGCCGGGCAAGTCTCCCAATCATTAGGAAAGGGGCCTAGCAAAAGAAGTATATTTTTATGCAAAAAAAACAAAAGTAAAATGTGGTAACACAATAACACCACTCTACATATAACTTTCATTTTACTTTTTAAAAAAGGAAGAAAAGATAGTAGATAAAGAATCGAAAAAATTTAGATGTGATGGATATTTTTAGTTAAAAGGACTAAACTATTCAAAAAATAAGAGGAGACTTAAAAACCTTTGAAACAACCATCATTAAAAGAGAGGGCTTTCAAAAGCCATAATAGAAACATAGAGAGAGTTCTATAAAGAAAATAAGCTAAGTTAAAGCAAAGTAATAAATAAGATCAATTTAGAGAATGATAGTAAGAAGATAGTTAGGAATTAAAAGGTATATCAACATGAGTTTTCTTGGTTCCCTATTTTCCAACAGTTTTTCTGTCTCTTTCACTTTGATCATGAAATAAATTCATTGTTATCTAGATAAGATGAATCATAGGATTTGATTGTATGGATTGATGATTTAAGTTTAGTTAAAGTTTATTTTTTTGTAAATTATCTATCAACTTTGAATGCATGAATTAATATTTACTAGTATAATATTCATAATCAAATATTTTTAGATGCATGCTTGAGAGAGATGCTCTATCCTCTCTCTTTAGAGCTCGTTGCACCTCCTACCTTACTCTTATATTCAGATTGTTTTCTTTATCTTGTTCGTGTTGTTCTTCAGCCTTCTATTTACCTTCTTGCTTCCTTTGCTTGTTTTCTCCTTTCTCTTCTATCCAGCTTTCTCCTTGTGCTACCCATCTTTTTTTTCCTTTCCCTTAATTTTTATTATTTGTTGTAATTACCTTTCAAATTTTCTTCCTTCTTTTTTTTTCCTTTTTCTTGAAATGGTTCTCCCACTCCAAAACTTTGCCCCTCCTCTAACCTTGTCCTAGTCAGAAGGTGTCATAGATCCTCCTCTGAGCTTTATCAGGAAGGACATCCTGAAACCCCTATATGAGTCTTCCATCATAAGAAAGCTATAAAGCTTTGCCCTCCAAAAGAAACCTCTTCCTTTTAGTGTGACTGCCTCTTCCTCTCAAAAGCCTGGACTAACTTATTCCTAAGTTTTTAGGAAGGATCCCAAGCACTCTAAGCTATAATATATTCCTCTAAAGGATAAAGATAGCTCTTTTATTATTACTCCTCCTCTTGAAGTCTTAAAGCAAGGTGTTGTAAAATGGGTTGATACTTTAGTTGGTTTTTATGTGGACAGAAGACATTCCTACTAAGTTATAAACAAATAAGCACATGAAAATTGGAGTAATTTTAGGTTAAATGAAGCAACCTTAAACAACCAAGACTTATATTTATTTCGATTCTCATCAGAACAAGTAGCACAAAAATTTCTTGAAGAAGGGCCATGGCATATGTATAACAAATTGATGTTATATACACATCAATCTTCTTACAAACTTGGAAGCTTGGAATGCAATTGGAGGAAATGAAAACAAAGCACATCCCTATATGGATTAACTTCCATAACAAGTCCCTTAAGTATTGGTCCATTCTTGGGCTGAGTTATATAGCTAACTTCATTGGCAAGCCTTTATGTATGGATGAACATACTACCTCTCTCAAGAATTTGTGATATGTTAGGCTTTATGTTGAAACTAAGATGAATCAAAACCTGCCAAATACAATACCAATAATGAGGCTTTCAAATGATGATAGTCTAATAAAGGATGAGGTGCTAGTAGGCTACAAGTGAATACCAACCTTGAATTTCAAAGGTACAGAGTGGAGGAAAACAAGTAAAGTGAGGCTCAAAACATTTCTACTTGGGAGGTTAGTTCCTAAGAGGATCTTATTACCAAAGAAAAAGTAGAGCAAATGGAATTGGACACAAAAGCAGTGAAACCTCATAAATATAGTATGAATTCCCATAAAGAGATCATAGTGAATAATAAGAGTTCTAACAAGGCCTGCTCCAGTTTCCAAGAGGAAATATAAGAGAATTCTATGTCTGTAGCATCTCGAAAAATATAAGACAATTTTATGTCTGTAGTATCTCGAAACTAAGCTTTGGATGACAACAAAGATACATCCTCACAACTATCTAGTTCAACAAACTTAGAAGAGGGCAGAACTAATAGGGGCTTTATGGAGGTATTAAGAAAGAAGTTTAGTCAAAAAGCTAAGATTAAATACTAGTTGCTCCCCTCTTTACTTTTTTTAGTAGATCATGGTTTTTCTTATTTGGAATATAAAAGGATTAAATAATCCTCATGAACTGTATGCCCTATTTTATTCTTTGTCGAGCCTTAAACCTAGCATTATTGGCTTGTTAGAAACAAAATTAAGGATATCCAAAACATGAAATTGTGGTTTATAGATCATAGATGGATGATGCTTACTAATCATGATTGTCATGCCAATGAAAAAAATCATCCTTGCCTATAATCCAGAGGTTCTAGTCATCACTAACCACTTTACTATGGATTAGTTGATACACCTCAAGGCAAGGCTAGAATTGACTCAAAACGATGTCTGTATAACAGTAGTTTGTGCCCCAAATACTATTTATCAAAGGATGGAGTTATGGAGAAAGTTGACAGAGATTAGTAACACTGGCATACCCTTAGCTAAATGCAGGTGACTTCAATGCTACAATTTATGCTTCTAAATCAAAAGGGACAATTGCTACAAAAATGCCTTGTAAAGAGTTCAAATAATTTATTTTTAGAATTAGCTTTATAAACTTAAAATATGAAGGTGAGCTATACACATAGAGTAACAAACAAATTGAATCTTTGTTGATATGATAGATTTTAGATAGGGCATTAGTAAATGTTCGTTGGTGAGCAAATTCCCTAATAGTAAGCCTAAATTTAGACAACCACTCATCTTTGATCACTCTTTAATTGAAATGTAGTTACTAAAGGAAGCGGAAACTAAACATTTCCCTTTTAGATTCAATAATTTTCTCTTTAAAGTGGAGGGATTTTATGCAACTATACAAAGAGGCTTCAATTTATAGGTTAATGGCCATAAACAATTTGGATGTTACAGAAAATTGTAGGCTATTAAAGAGGAAATTAAAATGCTTAATCTGAAATTTAGGAAGAGTAAGAGAGGTGACATTATAGTAGTTCAAATGGCACTAGAAGAGGCACAAGTTGATTTGAACAAAGATCCTGAGAACAGTACTAAAAGATAGCTAGAACAATTCACCTTAAAGGATTATATTGCTGCCCTTGAAGCATACCACTACCTAATCAAGAAAAGATCCAGAATTCAATGGCTAAAGTAGGGAGATGAGAACACCACTTTCTTCCATCACTCAACACTTTCAAGTCAGAATTACAATAGAATCACAAGCTTGAAGGATGATGATGACAATGAATATAGGAAAGCCCAAGACATCAAAGAACTGGCAATTAATCATTTTCAACGTTTACTTGGCATTCAAGTTTCTAATTAAATGTATAAATCAATTCTTGCAGAGTACATCATATAAAAAATCAATTAGGAGCAATATGTTATACTAGGCAGGCCTGTTACTACATTAGAAAAACAAGCTGCAGTGAAATCCTTTCACCTAGATAAGGCTTTTGTCCTTAATGATTGGAATGGGAAAATTTTCCAACATAATTGGAATGCCTTAGGAAATATGGTTATAAATGCTATGCAGGAACTTTTTCAAAAGGGCAAAATTTTGAAGGAGCTCAATAAGACTTTCCTGTGTATAGTTCTAAAGGTACAAAGACCATCTACTCTACAAGATTTTAGACCAATTACCTATTGCAACTTCATACACAAAATCATTTCTATAGTTTTGGTCTCTAGACTAAAACATGTCTTAAAAGCAATTATCATTCCTGCCTAGACAACCTTTATTAAAAGAAGATCCATATGTGATAATATTCTTCTTGCTCAAGAAAGTTTTAAATCTTATGCTTGACGAAATGGTCCTAAATGTTGTGTCATCAAACTAGACCTCCATAAGGTTTATGAATCAATGAATTGGTACTTTATTCTTCTAATGCTGATTTTTTTTTTTTTGGATTCCTATAGAAATTTAGAGAATAGATAGAACAATGCATTACAACTACTTCTTTTAATGTTTTAGTTAATGATGATTCTACAAGGACCTTCCAAGGGAAGAGATGAGTTATTCAAGGTGACCCTATATCTCCTTATTTATTCACTTTAGGGGTTGAAGTTTTTCATAAACTGATTATGAAGAAAATAGCTCGTAATTCCTGGTTTGCCTTGCATCCTAAATGCAAAGAACTAAAGGTTACTTCTCTAATGTTTTTAGATGATATTTAATTATCATGTGGTGCTCATATTTCATCTATCTCTTTAACAAAGAATGCGCTAGAGGAATTCTTGAGCATGTCTGGTCTGACCATTAATAGTGGTAAGAGCTAGGTGTACATTTCAACTAGTGCATTGGATCTAGCTGGCTAGATAACCCAAACTATGGAAATGCAAGTAGATGAGCTACTGTTTACCTATTTAGGAATTCCTACAGCTACTGGTAAACCTACATTTAGTAGATGTGCTCCTTTCTTAGACAGAATACAAAGAAGGATTGAATCATGGTCCAATAAATAGCTATCGTATGCTGGAAAAAAGTAATTAATGAAGGTTTTCCTTAAACAAATATAATCTTATTGGATAAATGCTATTGCCTTACCTAAGGAGATTACAAAAAAAAATCAATTGATAGGTTGTTAAGAATTATTTTATGGTCAAGCTAGGGCACTCAAAGAAGTTATACTGAAGTTCACTGGAATGAAGTTTGCACTCCAAAAACCTCAGGTGGGTTAAGAATCATCTCCAAAAATTTAGCAGCCTAAATTACACTTTTCAAGAGGATTTGGAGGATTTTTAAGGACAAGGAAGTGTTACGGTTTAAGTCAATGCACACTTACTTCCTCAAGAGAAGAATTTTGTAGGAAATCAGTTCTCAACTTATTCTCTCATTGACAATGCAACAAATTTTGATGCTACTATCATTACTCCAAAATGAGATAATACATCAAATTGATAATGGGGAAAGTACCCACTTATTGTTTTATAATCGGGGAAAGGATGGCCCTCTAGCTAACCTACCAAAGTTCAACAGTATCTCCATTTCTATCCATGAAATACAAGACTCAAGGTGATAGTCTTAGGAAGTACTTGGTCTTACACCATTAGGAGCATAAGATGGATGGAAAGAAACCTTCCTAACTATGATCCTAATACTGAGATGGAAGATGTGGCGTTATGAAAGAGGAACTTAAATGGTAACTTTACTGATAAATCCTGTACAATAATGATAAACCCTAGATTAAATGTTGTAAATCAGCGTAAGATTGGTTCAAAGAAGCCTTGCATAAAGCTTCCTTAATTTTGTGGATGACTATTAAAGGCAACCTGACCATCTTAGAGGAAATTATTAGCTTTAGAAATCAAAATGTAACATGTTATCTTTCCAAGTGTGATAATGAAAATATATGTCAATTTTTCTTTAAATGCAAGTTTATTCTTCCTCATTGGAACAAAGTACAACAAAATTGTCATATCTTCTGCCCTGCCACTGTAAGTTGGGAGAGCTTGGATGACTGAGCTATAAATCTAACTAAAGTGAAACACTCGGATGATATTAAGCTATTAAAAATAGCTTTTAGGTGGACTCCTTACTCTATATAGAGCAAACAAAGCAATAGGATTTTCAAGGGAGTTGGTCAAAATATGTAAGATTTTATTAATGGGTATTTGGCCTGGATTTGTGAGATTATTATAACTATATTGGCTGAGGAAAACATAGAAAAAAATTATTGTCAAAAATTGGGGATTATGCTAAAGCTGAGACCTGTGAAACTGCTACTATTGGATATCTTTCATTATGTTATAGCATATAGCTGATGAATGAAAAGAGACTAAATAAGGGTGGTGTCATAAGTGGTGCAAAGAAAAACAAAAGTCCTATTATGTTTACAAAGAAGTGCTTTAGCTATGATCCTAACCAAAGGCATCATAGACATGAATCAGATAACGAGGAGGAAGGAACAGTTCAGATTATACCTTGATTTAACTTCACTCAGAATGCTAATTAAAAGTTCTATTGAGGGTTCAATCAACTTTTAGGCTAATATCTTACTCCATTTTCACACAGCATGCTAATTAGGAGTACCATATAGTAAAATCCTAATTTTTAATTGGTGGAATCATCTAGTCTAATAAAAATTCAAGATAGAAGAAATAAGAAAATAGATATGCATAGAAAGGAGATTGCTTATTTGGATGATCGATTCGTGGCTTTTGTGACCCTACTTTTGCCTTATACTCCAAATCTACTTTGCTATGGAGAATGATTGTGGATGTAAGGATCATGGTTTTGAAGCCAAAGGAAAAGAAAGTGGATATGAATTGAAGAGAGAGAAATTACTTGGGTGACAATTCAGTTACCGGAAGGCTTTGCAATCCTTAGCAATGTTAGACCTGAATGGGTGTTTTTTTGTTGTCCTTATGTTTGTGATTCTTTTTGTGGAGAGTGGTTTTTTGTTTAAGTGTTCTAGTATGAGTGAAATTTTTAGCTGAGGTTCATTTAGACTTTTTCCTTGATTGTAACCTAACCTCTGGGCTTAGTCCCTCCACTTTTTAATTGATTTAGCTTTTTTTTAAAAGCATCATATGTTTAAATTGTGAAATTTTGTATATAATTAGACTATGACATATATAATAAGAGTTGCATGGAGATCTAGAAATAGGCCTATATGAATCTTTAGAGCTAGTAGAAGAATTCATAAATTGAGTTATACATTCTTAAAGGTTCTAATTAGAAAAAGATTTTAATTAATCAACTTGAATAAATGCCAATAACTCAAGAGAGAATTATGTATAATTTAGTAGTTTCCACTTACTAAGTGCTTGAAAGGTTCTAGGGGAATTCTTTATCTAGATAATTTACTCATCTAATTACCACTTCATTTTACTTATGTTCTTTATGGAAAGTTTATGTACTTGTTGATCTTAGCTTTGTTGTAATTTAGTCATTAAATTTATATCTTAATATTGATTAGGATAGATATTAATTCAAAATTTTAGATTAAGACTCACTAAATCTTCCAGGGAAAAATGCTTTACTCACTATTATACCATACAAAACAATAGGCATGCTTACCACTATCAACAAAAGGTGGAGCCACTAACAAAATTTTATCGGAAGATGAACGGTGTTAAGTCCCTAAGGTATGTTTTAAAATTTTAATAATTGTTATGATTTTTAAATATTTTTATATTTTAGAATTTGACCCAAATTTATGTGCAAATTTTAGAGTTTATATGAGTTTTTGCCATAAAAAATACTAAAAAGATATTTATCAGTGAAGTTTCTGTCAAGCTAAAATGATATTAGGACGATCGTGTCCCTATAAATGCCAATATTTGCATTTGGGTCTTTGCTGCGTACGTTTTACCCTTCTTACTTAAGTCGTCGCGTCTTCGTGTGTCGTTTCTTTTTGTGTGTGTGTTGTAAGACTGTCCGTTGCTTGTATTATATTTTCCTTAAGCAAATCTATCATTCATTCATTCATTCAAGGTAAGTAAGTAAGTACAAAGTAAATACTGGAGCACAGCCTCCGCCTATGTGGGAGGGTGGAAGGGGAAGGCTAAAGAGATTATGCCGATCTATAACCCAACTCCAATTGTTACTCAACCACAACAACAACACCAATTACAGACTCTGACTACAACAAATTCCTCATCCTTCACCTCTTACCCTCCACCAACTGCGGAGTATGAAGAAGTTGTTCGAAGTTCAGACCTTTTCTGGGAAAAGCTCGAAGCTTTTCATCATTCCTTGGGCACTAAATTCATGTATGCGCTAGTTTTTCTATTTTTGTCTTCCTATTGATTTCCTGTTAAACATATCTAGGGCATTTCGATTATGCCCATGAACTCTTCTTTGTAATTTTAGATGTTGTATCGTGATTTCCTTACCTTATTTACCCGTTTAATGTCTCTTCCAAGATATCACGGAAACTATTTTTAAAATTTTATTCAATGTACCTCCCTATTTCAATGTTAAAGCCTCAAAAACTCCAGCTTTGTTCGGTCTCCTAAACCTAGGGCAGTGCTATGGTCGTTGAGTTGAGGCCTTCATACTTGACACTGTTATGCGAGACAACTGATAAAAATCAGTCACTCGGACGCAGAAGGCTAGCCTCCACTGTGGGGTTGAAGGGGCAAGTGAAAGAGAGAGTTTGGACATTTAAGGTCTGGGGGCTGCATACATGATATTGACGCAGTACCTTCGTTTTCTTGTATGTGAATTACTTGCCAGAATTTAGAGCTTCAGTTAAAATTAAATTCTTTACTTCCTCTCTTAAAAGTTATTGCTTAGTGTATTTTGTTAATTAAGTCCTAAACCAGCCATAACGGCCATGGCTTACAAGATGCTAGGTCTATAAGTACGGTTGATTCAGTTGAAAAAGGATGATAATTGTTTCACGTGGTGCACTATTTGATAGGTCAAAGTGCTGATTGCTATTTATGATAATAATTCTGTCTCTGGGAATCAATACGCAGTTAATGTTTTGACTTGATTGTTTCCAGTTGAAGTTCTAGAAATGTCCTCAATCAGCTTTGATAGAAGTAGAGACAGCTTCTTGGACACATGAATCTTATGGGGACAATTTTACCATTTGGAAATACTTGTTGTAGAATTACTGGCATGAAGTGTGTTTAAAATCCCTTATTCTTGTTTCCATGAGTTGATGTTATCTGTTGCAAGGTAAGCAACAAATATAACCTTTTCTTTCTTGTTTTGAAGCTTCTATTTTTGTCTGTTTATTGAAATTGATATTCTCTCTTGTGCATTGGTGACTTACAAATCTTTCTGGAAAAGGAAGAACTAAAGGAATAAATTGAAAATAGTTTATTGGCTTTCATTTTGGTTTATTGGTTGTAAAGGGTCCCAACAGTTGGAGGACAGAGTCTAGATCTTCATTGCCTTTTTGTACAAGTCACATCTCGTGGTGGTCTTGAGAAGGTATGAGTTTTTACCTTTTTGTTAACTGGGACCTGTAGTCTCTGCATAACTCTCCATTACTTTAGTGAAGCTTCTATAAATAGCCACAGGCCATGGACATAGGAGAAAATGCTCTTAGCAGATCCTTCCACATGGTTCAGGAAATCCTTTTTTTATTAGATTTGGAAATATAAAAAATAGCTACCATATACGATGGTTTGTGTTACATAAGTGCACCGTAATGGCCATTCACAAAGATGGCAATATGTTCAACTTTATTTGCTGTCAGCTTCTTTTTGTCAAACTATTGGTTTTATTTTTCAGTAAGCAAAAGGGATGCTTAAAAAGAAATTATGGGATAATGGGGGTGTAATTAAAAATCACGAGATTCTCTACTCCTGAAGGAGAAAGTACAGACGTCTAAAATAGATTGTTTGAGATAGGTCAGGCTTAAGTTATTTTAGCAAGATTTTAGATATTTCTGTTGCTAGAAATTAGTCAAGTCCTCGTTATCAACATACTTCAAACCACTTGACTTGGGGTATTCTTCGAAATGCCATAGTTTGTTTGCATGAAGATCTCTTTCATTCATGGAAGACTTTTACGTTACCTTTTCAAATTCTCATCAAACTGTTATAGGTAATAAGAGATCGAAGATGGAAGGAAGTGATCAGCACCTTCAATTTCCCATCGACAATTACCAGTGTATCATTTCTGTTGAGGAAGTATTATATGTCCTTGCTTTATCATTTTGAACAGGTATATCACTTTCATAAAGAAGGACCCTCAATTGCAACACAAGGTACCAACTTGTGGTTTTTCTATATCTTTTTTGTTCTTTATTATTTCATTGGACATTAAAAATTCATGATTTTTACATTTCTTTTGAATAGATATGGGAGATCTTTTCAATAGATCTACAACCCTGGATGAAGGTACAAGCCAGTTGGGAGGTAGGAGCTAAACGTTAGCTGGTATCTTAAGCATTCTTGTTTTTTACACTGGCTAGTTTGTTAGTTTGTGTGTGCATGTGTTTGTTTTTCTGTTGCTTTGCATTTACCCCTTGCCGTAGAGTCAGAAGACAATAATGTATAACTTTGGTATCCACCCTATATATATTGGAGTGGTTAGGAATAGCTCTAGAGCAAGCGTGGGAAAATTTTTATGATGAAGTAGTATAGATAGTATCATGGTTGACAATTTTGGTCTGTGGAATCAGTATTCCCATGGAAAAGTTCCGGCTCTTGTTTTTGTTGCATGTCTGAAAGTGCTTCAGACTTCCAAACTACTTAATTTCCATGGTGAATTTTTAAGCTTCATATGGAAGGCCTTTTTCTAGCTACATATTACATGTAGTTCTCTTGACATATATGGCATCCTTTAAGTTGCAATATAATACAATATTACGAGGTGTATTTGCTCTTTTTGTCCTTCGATTTCAAGTGTGAGCCAAGATCTGGTTCTCATATATGACAAGTTTTTGAGAAATTATTGTTTAGAATGATCTCTAATATCTTGTCTTTATGTGATTAAAAAATAAGGACTAGTGTACTACAAACTCAAGGTTATATTAGATTATAATGAGTTCCTTGGTTAATGAGTTCTCAATAACTTGTTTGAGTAAATACCATATTTGTTTCTTTCAGTTCTGAAAGAGAGACGGTTGAGTTTGTTCTGGATTTTTCAGTTATATGCCCTGTTTAAAAATTTTGATTTCAGAGAATTAAAAACATTTGATATTATATATTTGATATCTTCTGCTGAAGAATATTTCTTGCAGTCCGGATCCATAGCTGTCATGCAAATAAATGGCCATTCTTTTGGTTGTAGGAAATCCCGAATTGCAACTTGGGTCTTCAGTGACTGGAACAATTGATGGAAAATTTGATAATGGTTATCTGGTTACTGTGAATTTGGGCTCCATTCAGCTCAAAGGCGTTCTGTACCATATTCCTCATGCATTTCATGAGTATCAGAAACCTCAGGGTTTAGATGTGCCTCCTCGAAGGCGCAGAAGAAGGTCCCGTTTAATGTTAACCGATCCC
>JAOXYD010000005.1:14223320-14234034 GCA_028565735.1 Pinacopodium congolense
AAAATTAAAATATTTAAATTTATGAAAATTTTAAATTGATGATAATTTGGATCTTATTTGGATGATATTGTTGCATAAGATTGTGAGTGGGTTGGATACAAGTCGTGATGGAATGGTTTTAATGATAAAATAAGAGGGGCAAGAGAGCGACCCCGGTGGTAGTGGTAGTGTAGTGGTGATGATTTCGATAATGCTGTTATAAAATAAGGGGATAAGGGAGAAAATAGTGAAGCAAAGCTGTTGCAGAGGGAAAAAGACAAAGAAGTAACTATTTTTCATGATGTTGCTTGCTAGCATTAATATCACGGAACTAAAGGTTGAAGCAGACGAATTATATGAAGAGGAATATCCAGCATATCATTAAATGACTTAAAATAAATCGGAATACATGTTTAAACGCTAATAAAAAAAGATAATAAATTTCTTTATAATATAACTTTATTGTAATCAATCGAAACACTATGACCAAAGGAGGGATGGTCCGATCCTTGGTGCATAAAAAATGGAGGAGAACATTTAGATGATAAATATATTTATGGAGACTCTAGAAAAGCATAGACACCGACTTTGTGAAACCCAAAAGAGAAGACCTAACGTGTGGGTGGACTGCATGATAAAGAATGTTCTAAAAACATAATACACAATGTTTTAGTATGAATTTTGAACAAAAGCAGTTTAAGAATTTCAATACTTAATAGCTCATAATTTTATTTATACAAAAGTATTATAAATTATCAAATAGAAAATAAAAACATAATAATTTGACATAATAATTGTTACATTGATTTTTATTTGTATTACAAACTTTTTAAACACAAGATGTAAATGAATGCCATACGATATTTTCAAAATATAGATTAATTGCGTGTGTGTATATATATATATATATTCATATAAGAAACATTTGCCTTAGCTCTATTTTACAATAAAAAGAAATTAGAAATAATACAAATTTAAAAGCCATAAATATTAAGTTTAAAAGTCTTTATTTTGAATTTTTTTTGTTATAATATGCTTAAAAAAAGTATTAATGGAACAAGCTATGCCATCAAGATTTTAATTATGATAAAGTTATAACATCTAGCTCAACAAACACGTCTTAATTATTAGAATGTCTAAGCTAATTGTATGTAATATGTCAAACAAATCCCTCTCTCTCTCTCTCTCTCTCTCTCTCTCTATCTCTATATATATATATATATATGATGAGGGCATTAACCAACGTGCCGATATAGAACGTAAACCTTTTAACCATGCAAAACTCGCTTCCAATCTGTCCCCTTCCAGACATTACCTACACCATATATTGCATTCAAATATGAATATAATTAGCCATAGCTACCCCACATCTTGCCACTCTAAAGCAGGTTTGTGGTAAAAATTATTTAGCAGTAAAATTCAATACTTTCGGCGGCAATATGAACATTTATTTTCTTTTAGTATGTGTCTTACATTAATGTACTTAAATATAACAACGTGTATAATCTGAAACCATGCATAATATAATCAAAGTATTTGGACATAATATAATATATGTCCTCATATTCATTTGATTTTATCAGTCCATCACTTGTTGCTTGTATTGACAGTTGACACTCTTATGTCTTAAAGACCATTTCATGCATATGCATAGCTGTAGAATTACCCACACACAAACACTCTTTATCTCTATCTTTTTTCCTGCAGTGACCCACCACCAACATCATCATCATCAAGTTGGTACCCCCTTTTTCAACGACATAACGGCTATATGCATTGTGTGGTCTGTCAAAAGCTTCCTTCTTTAAAGCTAATATTATATATATACAGAGTTGTGGATGAATTCATTTTCACCATTTTATTATCCTCTTTTAACTGTAAGTGCCACCATCAGATCATTAGACCATTAAAATCAGCCTCCATCACGCACATACAGCTACCAACTGCATGCCTAGTCTCGCTCTTTTCGCTTTTTATTCACGTATTCTAATATTTCCCACGTTATTTTTTTAATCAAGTACAAACATATATAGATATATATATACATACACAGTAAAAAGGGTAAACCTCCAAACCACAACTAAGCGGTAGAGCAATGAAGCCGTTACGTGTAATGCCCTTCTATTTATTATAGTAGTTAACATTATTGTCGTACCGGATGGATCGTGTCTTGTCTGCGATAACATTTAAGTCAGTATCAAGGCCACCATGCAATGCAATGTTCATCGCTAGCGACTTGGTTGACTATCTCATACATAATATTATCATCCCATGAACCACATATGATCAGTAATAAATACCAAACTGCTATATTTATCTAATGTCAATTACTAATAAAAGTACCATATGCCTCTGTAGTCTGGGACCCAAGAAGTTGTTCGACGTACTCAGATTCAGTTATTCTTTTTTATGGGGAATGATTACAGCATGGTTTTTTCAGCCATCTATCCGGAATTAAGTTTTGTATCGCAGGTTCCTTCTTTTGATGTGGAATGCTATTTGTTGGAAGGAATTCCATGCAACATTTGGAAACTCAGGGAATACCCAAGTATTAAAAACCATAACAAGGTGGAAATAAGTATTTCTTTACAGGGACATTGGATTGACATAGTCTTTCACCCAAGGCCCCCCCATCTCATCGACTATTATTTAAGATCTGCTTACAGATCATCTCAGCTTTGGGTGGGAACTCTTTGATTGCTTAAACAGAAACCTAAAAAAGAACTGGACAAAGTTTAGCTCAGCTTTTGGCATGCTAGAAATGAATCCAAACTTTGTCAGAGTTACAAAAACCATGCAGACTGT
This sequence comes from Pinacopodium congolense, assembly GCA_028565735.1. Classification (NCBI taxonomy): domain Eukaryota; kingdom Viridiplantae; phylum Streptophyta; class Magnoliopsida; order Malpighiales; family Erythroxylaceae; genus Pinacopodium; species Pinacopodium congolense. Next base: position 14,226,105 of record JAOXYD010000005.1, read on the forward strand.
CCGTCGTCAAACTGCCATTTCTCATTATTTTCCCAGTAACAAGTTGACTATAGGCGAAGAGGAGCTTTCAGAGAACAAACAACGTGACATTCAAGCCATTTGCCCATTCAAGCTCCAGTATACCGGCTGCTATGAATAGCTTGAAGAATAGTAAGCTGCAGCAGATCTCAGATGACCAGCTGAGGATGACGGAGGCACAAAAGGATTCCGCTGCATAACACCTGAACCATCCGAAGTACAAACCCATGTAACAGGAGTTGCATTGACTAGCCTGGCGGGTGTTGCATGAAAGCAGGGATTGCGCACTACATGTGACTCATCAAGATAGGCACGTCCTTGTGACTGATACCAAGATAAAGGATGTAGAAAATTTGCATTATGGTTTGGAGCTGTTGGAATTGGGACCATAGGTGAATCAACCTGACGCTCCCGCCATCCATCACCCACTAAAGCATCATTGGTCACGATATTTTCACCTTCAGGAATATCATCAATGATGATGACTTCTTTTATAGGAGGGGCAGTTGAATCCGAAAGTTTGCACTGGTGGTCAGGAGTTGCAACACTTTTCTCCGGATATCTGGATGCTGCATCAAGTCCATTCTTTAGTCTATGCTCCCGAATTGCTAAGTTGTGATCTTTTTGGTACTCATACGGCTCCTTCAGTGTCATGAAACCCCTATCAATACATGGGCCTTGGAAAACACCTGCCGGCAATCGAGGAGGTGCTTGAGGTAAATTCCGGTCTGAATGGCCTCTGATACTATTAGACAATCCAACATCATAACATTGACCCATCATGCTATGTGGATCTCGACTAGAAATAGCAGAACCTTGAGGGATCATATAATGAAATGAGTAAGGATTTTGATTCTGAATATTGACCGGACAAACCCTGGAAAATGTTTGAAATTGGGAGGCTTTCTCAATGTCCCGCATATGTGGTTCAACCTGCCCTATACGCATGGAAGCATCCTCATCTTTGTTGACCACCATTAAGTTCTTCCCCATCAACCTGAGTATGGGATTGGAAGCAGATGGACTCGCTGAGTCACAATCACTCGTAGCTGTAAACCTTACTTCAGTATCCGTGGAGTCCTTTGAAGGAATAGGACCAATAGGTGGTGGCTTCGTAACTGGGAGAACATTCTTTTCAGATACGGACGTTGACCAACTGCTCAGAGGAACAAATTCAGGCCTCACATTGAAACTATTAGGTTGTGGCGCAGAATTGCAACTGGTTTGTTTTCCTATCGCAGGAGCTGTTCTCGTAGTCATTTTCCGACGCTTTATTACTTGTAATTCATGAAAATTTGAAGAAACACCCTGTGAAAATCTCTCTTTCTTTTGGCAACAGCATGGTTGGTCATTTTTGTAACTCAGAGATCCTTTTTCACAAGGAAACTTATCAGCTTTCAAATGTACTCCACCCAACATAGCTCTCTCCAGTCCCATGTTTGTAGCCTGTGGACCTGCGTTTTCCACTGAAGATCCAGTCCTAGCAGTTGTTGAGCATAACCTGCTCCTGTCTTGATCAGTGTATGGTCCTGCAACCGACGAAGGTTCACAGTACTTCGAATCAGATCTCCCTGCACGTGAGCTAGAAATTGTAGACGTAGCTGATATAGGGGAATCCGATGAATCTCCGTCGAGCAGATCACGCTGATCAAGAGAAGACTGGACCAGGCTTGTAGTCAATGATGAGTTCCCTTGGAAATCTTCAGAGCCCATATCCCTAGGGCTCGGCAAAAAAGACCCCGGTGGCCCTGGAATAGGTATTGGATCAACCCCAAGAAATGGATTTCCTTGCCCAACTCCAGAATCCAATCCCACACTTATTTCAGCAGTTTGCTCCATCAGGTTATGTCGAACTCCACCGGCAGAAAGCATCCCTTGGTCATCGACAAAAGCTGGCTCAGTTGGAGCAGCCGGTGCTTCTTCCACTTCACATAAAAGCCTTCTGTGATCTTGAATAGATTGAAGAGAGTTATCTGGAGCTTTTGAACCGTCTAACTTGTAGAATTCTGCATCAAAAGGCATATTCAGATTACTAGCACTTCTATCAAAAGCCCGGCTACATGCTTCATTGCAAACATCCTCCCCATTGGCTTGAATCTCGTTTCTACAAGATGCAAGGAAATTAGTCTTTTCTTGAAATTCAGCACCAGATCTATCTGAAGAATCAATATTCCCCCTTTCATCAATGGCACAACAAGCTGCAGGTTTCGAGCTTTCCATAGCCATGACTTCCTTAGTTTGGAAAACAGGTAAGTGTTCTCTTTCCTCTCTAATTTCTAGAGCATTTCGTATCCTGGGAGACGTATCGTCTCTTTCCAATTGATTTTTAATGCCACCACGTATCAAAGAAAGTTGGTGATCAACCTCAAAATGCCAAGCCACTGCTTCGTTATCTGTTTCCACCACCGAATGCACTGGAGATTTCTCATGGATTGAACGTTTCTTTATTTTACAAGTTCCACTGTCACCGATTGCTGATTGGCTGTTCACAGACATTATGCTTTTCCTACAAGACCCCAAAAAAAAAAAAAAAAAAAATTTAGTTACAATCACATGTAGGATAAAGAAGAAATATATTGGCATCATTTTGTTGAATTCCCCCAGGTGTCAACTTCCTCTTAATTGGAAACATACCTCCTGATAGAGTTTGGATATACTGGCAGACAACTATCACGGGTAGATGTGCCTTCCTTGCCCAACTGGCTCGCATTTCGCTTTGTTGGCGGAAATGTCTCATTATCGTCTATCCCAGATCTCAACAAGAGATTATCTACTCTTTTCCTTCTCGGAATCTTCTCCCCAATGTCAATAACTGGGGCATCATCATGGAATGCCTTCTTCATCCTCTCATCATTTGCAGAAGACGACATTAGGTTCTCACACAGATTTGCAGATTTCTGAGAATGAGTGCCTTCAGAAAGAGGATTCCCCAAAAATGATTCTTCATTCTCAACCAGTAAGTCTTTAGGCAAATGCAATCTACACCTCGTGGGTTGATGACCATCTTCACAGCTCACCTTCTTTGTAAAACCGCTTCGTTTGGAGCAAACCCACGGCCTCAAGGTCCCAGAATCAGTAGATTTGGTTTGCTTTTGCGTTTGCTCTTCTTTCCGGAAACTTGTATCCCCTCCATTATATTCTTCTCCACGTCCACCTATCTGTTTGAACAAATTTTAACAGCCATGTATAGTTGAATACAAATTCTACCAAATATTCAAATTGTAGCTGGAAGTGCAGAATACACCACGAGAAGGGAATAGTACGAGTACAGTATGCCTATCATGGTTCACCATGGCTTTTAGAAAGTAGTCTATTGCATGTTTAAACTTTTGCGTATCAAAAATTGAACAAGGGTGGTGGAGGAGGAGATGCTTGAATGACATAGTAGGGGAAACATAGATTCATAGAAAACAAGTAAACAGTACCTGAGAACCACGAGCTTTTCTGTGAAATAGAATCCTTTTGCTTTGAGGAATAGCCTTCAGATATTTGTGATGCTTCTGGACGAGGCGTTTCTTTTTTTTCTTTGAAAAGTGTTTGATTCCTTTGCCTCCTGTCAAAGGTTTTCTAGCTTCAGCGTACGCCCTTTCTTTTATGACGAGCGCTGGATCATTAGAATTTGATAAGATCCTAAGTTTGGTACCATTTGCGTCAATGTACACCGGACCAACGTCACCAACATCTTGAGGATGTATGGGAGAAACCCTATTCTTTCTCCCTTCACTAGACTCGGCGTCCAGGGTAGGCAAGTTCGAAGCTGTTGCCAAGTTTCTGCCATTTCTTCGATCAAGCTCTTCCAGCGTGCATTGCTGAGCTGTGGCGTAAATATCCACCATCAATTTTGTCTTCCTGGGCTTAAATCTATGTCTCGTGAGATTAGAATCAGCTGTGCACTTGGGAATTGGCTCCGTAGAAAGGCATTGATCAATGTGAGCATTCAAAGTGGTGTTTGATGAGGACGAGAAAGTTTTGCAAACAGGGCAAACATTGGAAGTCATTGCTTCTGAGGCTGTAGTACAGTTAGACGCAATATCTTCTGAGGAGCTACGTTCAGGGTTGCCAACAAATTTCACTATCAGTTTGCACTTCTTACCTAACGGTCGAGAGGTGTTTTGGGTTTTGTGGTTCACAGGAGGACCTATAGCTTCAACTTCAACTGATGAAGTTTTCAGCAATGTCTCGTCCGTTTTTGGCGATGAGATAGAATGCCTGTTATGAGGAACTGACTCTATGTCCGATTGAGACACTGTTGTGGTTGAAGAAGGGAAATAATTTTCGTCCCCAGATCTGCATGAACTTATGTCTAGGCAAACTTCTGCTGCCTTACTTCTTCTTAGTTGAGCATCAGTGAATGAATCTAGTGCCTTAGGAGTGCCGTTTGGTATTGAAGGCTCCTTATCAAAATGGTTTGTCCTATGTCTATTAAGGGAATTAGTTTCAACCGTACATGGCTTGGAGGATTGGTCCCTTACGGTATCAAGAGACTGAAATGGTGGCAACACCTCTCTCACGCCATGCTTGAAACAAAGTTGCAGGTTTTTCAGAGAAAATGGCCAATTCTTCTTAACATCCTTGCTCCGCGATTTAGATACATAATTCCTACATAAAAGCATAAAAGATTAATTCTTGGTCATTTTGTTTACTTATCTGCCTCAAAAGATATAAGCTTAAAAATAATAATATCAATATTGAATAGCCGCCTGGCAAGATTAATATAACCTAATAAGTTCTAAAAGAACTAATTTTTCAAAAACAATAAAAAAGAAAAGAACTTGATTAAAATTACTGGAACAAGGGAATCTTCGTTTGATTTCGTGAGTCATCACATCAGTGGGTAAACAGTACTTTGGAAACAAGAAGATCCTAGGAATCTAGGGAAGAGGGAATAGATCATGGGTATATGGATTGTTAAACCAGAATCAGCATGAAATCACAAGCAATTACAGATTAACACGAGCAAGAGCAAGTGATGCACTATACATCCAAAGAAGTAGTAAAAGGGGAAGAAGACCGTGGTGGGGTGGCATATCCAAGAAGGCAAAAGCACAGAAGAACAAGAATAGGGACGACGTGGGGTTTGTCTTGAATACGGCCGCCATCTCGAACTACTCAGAGCCACAGGTCGAAAGGCAAGATGAAAGAACTGGATCCGATCCAACACAACATCATTTGGCAAAAAGAAGAAGAAAAGAGTAGAATGACTTTGGGATAAGTTCATCTTGAGAAACAAATCGAGAAAAAGGAAGATGTTAGTCTGTCGTATAGTAGATGACCGTGAAAAAATAAAACCAAAACACAAGCAGCTAGCAGCCCACAAGAAGAAGAGAAAGAGGAGTTGAATACCTTATGGAGAAATCGGGAAGTGATGGGTTCTGCAGATCTACTTCAGGCAAGGGAAGCTCATCATTACTACTATTCACCTTTGGAAATTTGCGAGAACATGAGGGATCTGGTACAGGAGACTTTGCAACGGATAACATCTGATGCAAAGCTTCTCTCTTCTTGCGCTGTTTCTGCAACAGTCACAAGTTTCTCTGCTTCTCCTCCTACAACTACTGCTATCAGCAGAGTGACTATTTCTTCCACTTTAACTGGGCCTCCTTATCTTTAATTTCTTTGCCTTCAGCACATATATATATATATATATACAACTCTCTCTCCCTCTCTCTCTCTCTCTCTCTCTCTTTATTCTTCAATCAAACCCCACCACCACCACCACCGTACATCAACGTTCTCTTCTTACCACCACTTACAAGCAACCCATCGCGTACATAACTTCCAGATGACTGCAAGCAAGAAGAAGACTTTACCCCTACCTATTCTATGTATAGCAGAAAACCAGATGAAACAACCTCGAGTGGATCTTCATGGCATCAACCTGCATATACAGCAAAGCGGAATCATTAAAGATATAGTTTTGAGGTTTGAATAAAGAAAGAATAACGACTTCGAAGAAGATGATGTAGTTAGGGGTTCTGTAAGAACGTTATTTTATGTGAAAGACCGAAATTGAAGCATCTGATTTGGGAGTAATCAAGCACGCAAAGCACAAACCCAACGGCAACTAAAGACAGCGGTTAAGGTGATGGATAAGCGTTATTTTATGTGGGTACAACTCAAAAAAGAAGTGAGAGTTTTGAGACAACAACATAAAATTTGCGAACTCAAGACAAAGGTGAGATCTTAATCTAGGTCCACGCATATGATAATGAGAGAAAGTAGATGAGAAAGGGGAAAAACTAGCAAATGAAAAGGTGAAGGAGCAGACAGACAGATGATAACAGCTGTTTACAAGTGAAATGAACAGACGAATTTGGAAGAATAAGACTGGGATGAACTGAGACAGAGAGACCCCAAATCCTTCACGTATGATGATCATCTAGAACTAAGTTTTCTGAACAAATACAAAAATAGCTATCACTTGAGGGAATAGATATAAAGGGAAGGGAAGGGAAAGTAAGCTTTCAGGTTGGGTTAGAAAGAAGAAGAGACCAACCACTCTTTCTGGGTTTTAAAATAGGATAATAAACGAAGGAAACTCACACCAACAGTGAAAATGAAGAAACCCGTTTCAGCATACATAAATAAAGAGAGATGGATCTTAATTGCCAGAAACAGAAAAATACAGATGAGAGACTTGAAGTTGAACAAAGCTTCAGAAGTAGAAGAAGAAGAAGAAGAAGAAGAAGCATTTACTCTGATGTATGTATGTATGATGGAAAGAGAAAAGAAGAAAAGAGAGAGAAAGAGCACCACCCACTCACACATCATAAAAGGCATCAGGTTCCTCAGGCTCAGCTCTACCTTTCTTTCTCTATGTATGTATGTATATTATTATGTATGTACGTATCTCCGACTCTACCAAAATTTTATTATTATCATATACAACACTGCGAATAACACGGACTTCACACCAGCATTTCCCTACTAAAACTTTACTATTTATTTTTAAAATATTATATTAAATTTTTATTCCGTTCTTTTGATAAAAAGAATAATTATATGGTCCAAAATCAATCTTGTAATTAATAATTGATTTACTTCAAAATAAAGAAAAACATTTTTGTGAGATATATCTCTATTATTAATTATTTTCTCTTTTTCTTTATTTGCATAATCTTTTTTACTCCAACGGAACCAGAGACGATGTGGGGTCCAGTTTTTGGAAGTGTCCTCCTGATCGCAGACCATTTTTTTTCCATTTATTTATTTTTTTACTAATAACTATTCCTTCGATACTGTTCATTCCACGGTCTGCTAGACGACAAACACGTCACCATCTTAGTCCCCACCTCCCACCATCACCCTCTCACGCTGTCACAAATTTCAACACCCACTTCTTAATAAGCCTGTCAGTTCCATCCTATTTCTTGCTGTATTTATTTACCCTTATCTTTTTATTTCTTTTATTTTTAACGACAACAAAAAAAGCTATATATGCTTTCCCACTTTTCTCAACTCATCCGAATTCGCAGAAGAAAAAACATTACAAACTATTTTTTAAAATCAATCATCCAATCACTAGGATAATAAACACATAAATTATTAAATTATTAAATATAAATCCACCGCTTTTTGTTTGATAACTATCCAATAAAAAAGATTAATAAATCCTCAATTCATTGCTATCTAATAATTTTTTTAATTCAAGACGTCTAACGATTCAGAAATATAAATATAATTATTCTGTATATTAAAATATTCAAACTGTCAAAAACGCACAAAAACTAAACAGATTTTAATATAAATTAAGGATGTGTTTATTATTATTTTTTAAAATATAAAAATTAAGTAAAAATATGATTATTATATTATTTTTAGATTTTTTATTTTTAAAATAAAAAATGAAAACATTTGTATTTTTTATCTTTTGAAAATAGTTTTTAAAATAAAAATTTTTATATTGAATAAT